>PVKS010012020.1:0-54965 GCA_004027875.1 Aplodontia rufa | reverse complement strand
TCTAGAAAGTTCAGAGCCAAATTTGTGGCTGTTATTAAAGTACTAGTGATAACATTATTTGAGTACTGATCTTATAGTGATTTTATTTCATCTCTTAACTTATATGTTACTTTTATGCATTCTTGAAGATAATGTTGCATTAAGTGCATTTTAATGACTATGCACACACACACACACACACACACACACACACACACACACACACACCAGGTTAAAAGTAATACATCTACTAAAGGTTAGATGTATTTAAACCCATAGTTTCAGTTCCAAGTCCAATATTTCCTCCTTTATGAGCCAATTTGCTTGAGTCTATAGTCTCTGAAATGATGACTAGTTGGATTGGAAGGTACATGTATTTTTGTTATTTTAGTACAGTGCAATCAGTTGTCTTTGTGTGTATGTATGTATGGGCACACCTATGTGTATTGCATATATTAAATACTGTGGACTTAAAAAGGGGTCAAGAGCTTGCTTGAAATTGATAATCCTATTAATTCAGTCACATTAGGGTTGTGAAAAAATTAACTCTGAGCTTGATGAAAGCAACTTCCTTTTTAAATTTTCAGACGCTTTAAATTTATTTGGATGGACATTGTGTTGATGGGAAAGTGCTGAATGTGTCCATGCATGTGCATGATTCAGTTGTGTGTTGTCTGCCTACAACCAGAGGTGATGCTTGGGGCAACAGCAACAAAATCATCACAAGGCCACATGAGTTGTGTGGCTGCACATGGGCGTACACACTCTGCTCACATGTTAGGCAGTGGGTTTGCTAAAGAAGTTTAAGACCCCACACTTGCTCTCACATGCTTTAGTTCTAAAAGTTTGGAAAACTCATTGCACTACTTACAAGGTGTACCAAAATTGTCTCTGCCTTGGCCATTACGGTATTATTAACTTATCATCCAAAAAACCATTCAATTTCTTATTCTCTCTTACCTTTGGGCATTTAATTATATTTAAAACCACAGGGCTATGAAAGCTTTCCAGAGGTCATTAGTTTAGCTTCTGCTATGAGGCAAGAGTGTATTTTTAGCATTTCTAGAGCAGTAGATTTTATAACCTCCTTTGGAAACAACTTTTGGCATTTAATTGGTTCTTAACTTATACTTAGCTTGCACCCTTCCAACCATGTCTTAAACATATAGTTGTTTCTGAAAGAGAAAGAAAAAGAGAATCAATGATCTATACCAGTGTTTTTAAAACCTCATGTGAGAATAACCAGAAGTACCTGTTAAGATGCAGAGTCCCAGGGCACCAGCTCCTGAGGTACAAATTGGAAGAATTTTGGGTAGTATCTGGACCTGTTGTATTCTCAAGGATTTGAGATGGATGGAATTTTCATACTTGAAGAAGCATTGCTCCATGTCTTAGATCAGTTAGCCTCAGACTTTGGAGTAGGATTTTCTAGTTTAAATATATTTGCCTTGCCTTATTCTTTTATAATCAGATTTTATAAGTCTGAAGTCAGTTCTTAGAATTAATAAAAATAATCCTGGTGATGATATAACCATTGTTTGGGATATATGGCATTATATCATTTCTAATCTTCACAAATTTATATTTAATATTTAAAAGGTTTAAACATAAGATTAAACAATGTATAAAACATGTACACATCCTAGTTCTTAATATTTTGGAGATATCGTTTATTCTGTATACATTTTTAGTATACGTTGTTCACTTAACATAGATAATTTTGTGAAATAGGTTAAAAGTGAAATGAAAATATACAGCAAAGTAGGGAGAATAGTATAAATACCCATTACCTGGAATTAATAAGTGCTGCCATACTGCTGTATTTGTTTTATATTTATTTTCATTTCAATAATGTTACAAATAAAATTTAATTTTTCATTTGGGCTCTGCCCTATCCAATTTCCATTCCCTCCTCACATATTTTATCAGGAATTTTTAATTATTACACATTGTTTTTTTCCTTAAAATACATTTCTAAAACTCGAATGAGTCCAGAAAGCCTAAGCATTAGATTGGAAAAAAAAAAAAATAAGAGTGCTTCAGTTTGTAGTATAGCCTGCTATTTTTGAGCTTGCTCTATCTTCCTAGGCCCTGGCCACATTGTAGCTTTGTCAATAACAGTAATTTCTTACTTGATAAGTATAGAAAATATTGTTTGAATTTTAATTATTATTATCATTGAGCTTATATATGTTTGAAACTTTTTAAATTTAATTTTGAATATACTAATACATTCATATTCCTCAAAAATCAGAAGATATTAAGAGTTATATAATGTGAAGTCCCTCTTCTTTGATAATCAATTTTGTCTGCTTCCAGACTTTCTTTAAGAAAGTACATGCAAATGTGAATATTTCACTAGATTCTTATTTTTCTCCCTTGATACCCCAAAGTTGTCATGTTTATTCACTACTTTGTACCTAGATTTTTTTCATTACCAATATATTATATAAAAATATTTCTATAGAAATATTTCTATAAAGATACTTCTATAGAAATATTTCTATAAAGGTATAAAAAGTACCTTTATGTATTTTTTCTGCTGCATAGTATTCTATTGTACATATGTGCTGCAATTTTAAGTTTTTTGTTGATTTGCTTATAATTTTTTATTGCCAAGACATTTTTAAAATTTGTAAAACGAAAATTATCAGTCATCTCATTGAGATTGCTGGAGTGAGTCATAAGTAAAAGATCTTATAATAGAAATCTCCCATATCTTTTATTACTTCACTTAAAAATACTTAAATCTTTGTTCCTAGTTGTTAGGTATTACAGATGTAACTTTATTTTTCTCAATAGCTACTCAATTGTCCAACATGGTTTTATTTCTTGTTCTCTCTGTTTACTCTGTTTTTATCATAGATGTTATCTAGGTGTTTAGGTCCATTTTTTGACTTTTCTATATTATTGGCCTATTCATAAGCCAATATAACATTGAATTGTTTATTGATATTAAATAAAAGGTTTTGATATCTTGTAGTGGTTATCCTCTTTTGATTTTTTTGTTCAGTGTTTTCCTGTCTGTCCTATCGATTATTGTTATATGAATTTCACAATCAACTCATCTATTAAAAAAGGTTATTTGGGGATTGCATTTATTTGCAAATCATTTCAAGCAGAATTCAGATATGATATTGAATCTTCCTTCTCATGAACATGGGTTTTTTCCATGTATTACTATCTGCCTTCATGTATTTTATAATTGTTTTAAAGTTTTCTTCATAATAGTTTTGTAACTTTCTTCTACTTAATCTTAAGCATTTTATCTTTTTCAGTGCTACTATATATGGGGCCTCTTATTCCATTCTGTTTTTTACCTGGTTGCTGTTTTTACCCATAAAAGTATATTTCTCTCTTCTGCAATGGAATTATCATCTGTTGAATTTTAGTTATAATAACTACATTTTTACATTTGCTAAAATTATATTTAGTTATCAAAAACTCAGCTAGCACTTTCTTCATAATATTCTGACCTTTGTTATAGTTTTTATTCATTCTCTGAGCTCCTTAGAAATGTTAAAATATTGGCCTTTTAATCTTTTTTCAGTTTGCAGCGATCAGTTCTACCTGTTTTGGGAATCTGTTATGTTCCTCAAGGTACTTTCTTAAACGATTCAAATTTTTTTTGTGAGTTCCCCATCAACTGGGCTACTTTTCTCCCATAGGTATCTTTTGAATCTATGCTTTTAAAAATATCTTATAGTAGTTTTATGAATGCTTCTGCCAGAGCCTTAACATTTCCGTGGTTGTGGAGAGGTCTGTATCTTGACTTCTTGTCTTTGGGACTCCTTACCATGTAATTAGTGTAGATTGAGATCCTGAATGCCTGAGGTTTGATGTCTCATGAGTTTCTTTCAATCTTGCGGTGGAGCCTTGGACAGATGGCAAACTTTCCTGCTGTTTCTTGGGGCTTTTCTAATTCTCTTCTTCATGGAAATGTCAGCTCTTCAATACTGCGAATTATGCAAGCAAGGGGCTCAATTTCAGTTAGTCTGCTTACAGCAGGTGGAATTCAATTCTTCTCTTCCTGTGGGAATGTTAGCGCACGCTGCCCTTGCATGCCTTGGACCTACGTTTTCTCTTAGGAATCTTAAAATTGATAAGGCAAGAATGTCCTAACCAAAATTAAAGAAGAGTAAGACTGCAAACCCAAGAAATATCAGAAAAGAACAATAGGGTGAACATGAAGAAATTTCTTCCCATTCTTACAGGAAAGCATTACAGAGATAGGCTACGGTGAATTTTTATTTTATTTTTTTTTCCAAATGAATGGCCCAGGGCTTTTGTCAATGTGTGCTCTTGCTTTAAGTTAAAGTTGATAAGGTCTGCATTTTCTTCTCTCACCTTCATTCCTTTTTATGTCAGAAGTTAATTATCCAGTCTATGTAATTATTACCAGCACATAGAGTCTCAGGGCCTGCAAGAGGTTCAGAATTACATATGGGCTTTTAGCAATTTACACAGTATGGGCTTTAAGCCAATTTGAGAAACACTGAAAGCCATTATCATCTATCTGTAAAATGCCTTGCCTTGTGTTTGCTGCCCTAAGAACAGTGGGTTACAAGAAAGTCACAAAGTACCGGTGAAATAATTGGACACACAGTTCTGGGCATTTTGTATATCCCCATTTTCTAGCTGCACATCCATTGTGTATTTTTTGGCTTTTTCTTTTGAGAAGTTAGCCAAGCTTTTTCTTTTGTTCTAGAGAATGACTGTCCTATTCCAACTGCCCATTCCCTTTAGAGTGTTTCTTCACCATAACCCAGTCTTCCCAGGAGATGATTAGATTTTATTCCAAGTCCATGAGTGCCACATCCTTATTTGCTGGGAAAGTATTGCTGAGGGATATGAAGATTTTTTTTTCTTTACTTTAAATCCAGGGATTAAGTGTCTGGACTTTTTCCAGAGGTTGACTTTCTTGAGTATTCTTTTTCCACTCTACTGTAATATTAGCACTTTCCTATTTTTTTTCCTCCAGTAGATATTTATACTATGTTATTTAAGCATTTGGAAGCAAAATTTTTTTTTAAAGTCTTTGGTAGAATGTTTCCATCTTTTATGTGAAACACTGTTTGGATATGAGAAAGTCTTTTAAATTATTTAAATATTTTTTTAAAAAAATAGGGGACAGCGCGAGAGAGAGAAAGAGAGAATCAATTTTTATTTAGTTTTTCATGTGTCTTTCATTCCTTCGACACTTCATTGTGTACATGGTGCTGGGGTTTGAACTCGTGTACTTGTGCATGCCAGGCAAGCGCTGTAACTGCTGAGCCACCCCTCTAGCCCTATTTAAATTTTCTTGACAGTGATACAAAGTAACTTTGTACCATCTTTTCACTAGGTGATAAACAATTGAGCTATGCTTCCTAGAAAATAAAAAGTGTTATACACCAATCAACAAAGCACCACGGAAGCCTCCAATTCATGAATGAATGGAATAAGTAGAACCGGCTGGATTTTGTTGCTGTACCAGAGCTCATCACTCCTGCATATCTGGCTACAAATCTTGAGAACACTCTGCACATTTGCATGATACATGGGAAGGAATACATTAGGTCACTCTTGCCTCATGGATTGCTTAGCCTACAACATGTGAGCCAATTCTGTGACCAGACTCCTGTGAACTGAGATTCGCCACTGAGTTCAGAAAACTGCTGTTTGTATTCTGAAGTTAGCAGTGTTTTCCCTCAAGACAAGAGACAGTAGCCTACATGCCAAGGAACTTGCAGGTGAGTATGCACTCCTTTTTAATGACAGGGATTCCATTTGCACTGCACATGATTTACAAAAGCAGTTTTGTGGGACTCTGAGCCTCACTGGGGATATATTTAAGGGAGAATGTGATGAGGACGGCAAAGCAGGGCTTTGTGGCTCTGGGCTGCCTGCTTTGATGTGCTGATTCAATTCAAGGATGTGCTGAGAAGATACTTCTCTGCTTAGAGTACAACTTCCTGAGAGGCACACCCTTGCATTTGGTAAGAATGAGAACATAAATTTGAACCAAGAGCATTTATTTTGCACTAGAAGTTTTCTCATACGTCTGATAATTATAATGATGTGGTTGGACTTAAATCAGGGTTCTCTCTTCCCAGGCTGACTGAGTGAAATTGCCTATTTGATTGATGTAAACATTGCAGGGTGAGTCTGCTGACACAGTCAGTCCCCAGGTTATTTCTTGAGAGGGAAATGCTGTGCCTGTCTTGTTGGATGTAGAGAATCTTGTAGAGGTGGGTTTAGTTAAGTAGCAAGGTGCTTTAAATACCCACTTGTTGCTGGGGAGTAATATTGTGTGCATGTACGAATATATAACAACCATCAATATGTACAACTATAGTGCACCAATAAAAATGGGAAAAAAGACCCACGTGCTCCACACCTCCCTCTTGTGGAGAACTATGGAATAATTTGCTCTAAAGCAACTTTTAAAGAAAACATCCTCTTGGCATAGATGAGAACTGTGGTAAAATCATGATTTTGTGTATTACCTTTCCTAAGAAAATTCTAGTTTTATGAAATGAATATAGCCAAGGCAATCTAGCAGTCCTAATCTTTTTAATTTTTCTGAACCCTTAATGCTCAGTAAAAGGCATTCAAACAGCTATGGTTCCCTTCTATGCCAGTGTTTCTGCTTTATTCAAATAGAATCCACCTTTAAAGTACTGTGTAGTGAAAATGTATTATTTCTAGGGTAAAACATTTAGAAATTGACAGATAAGTGGATGCTTTGGCTAGTGGAGACTCATTTCTTTAGGAAAGTAGCTATGGTTTTGAAAAATACATACATTATTAAAGTACGTATAAATTACTGAGAATTATATTTTGCATGACTAACTACCCCACCATCAACCTAGATACATTCATCTAGGTTTCTATCAGCTACAAACACTTTACAATTTGACTGTAGCTATTTTTGAAACTTGCTGGCCCTGAGTGTGACATTCCCTATCCCCATCCCTTTATTTATTAGTTTGCCCATGATGCAGAGTCTTTAAATGAAAGGACATAAAATATCCTTTAGAAACAACAATGAAAACAAAAACAAAATGGAATTCCATTTATGCAAGCTTCCAAACCACTCACCCTGGTTGAGCTCGTGCTTCCACTCGTCTCTTTGCCTTTTTGACAGGCAGCTTCAGTCACTGACCAAATCTCTGAGACAGAGCCAAACGCTAACAAGAATACTTTTACCAAAAGTTAAATTTGCTTTTCTGAATGCAGCCCCACCAACAAATAATCCTGTAGTTTCCTATATCATTGGTAGTGAGAACTTTTTTGAATTTCTTTTTGAGAATGTTTCTCTTTTTTCTTTCACATCAGTAGATGGTCTCTCCTCTTGGTGTGGGGATATGGGTGACACAGGTGAGGAGGGAGATTATCAACACTCATTTTGTGCCAGGATTTAAAGAATTTAAGCCTCCTTGAGTGGCATAGTACAATTTCTTCAGAATTCGAAATTTTCAATTTTGGGTACATTCTTTATAAAATGGAAACACATTGGCTTTAATCATCTCATACAATTATAATTTTATTGAAATAGGATGACTTATAAGAGCATGTGCTTTGGAATAATGTACAACTGTGTTCAAATCTGGGCTCACCAGTTATAATCTATGTGTTTTTGAACAAATTATATAATCTCTTGAACTCAATTTTGTCATTGTATAATGAGGTCGATAATAATAGCAACTTCATAGAAGTGTTTGAAGATTAAATGGAATGCTGAATGTGCACCATTGAACCTCAAAAACACTCATTCCTTTTCTTTTGTTTTGTTTTTTTTTTTCAGTATAAATCTTCCAGGAAACTAGTATAGCTGTTCAAAATTCTACATTCAATTCTTGGCATTTCAACATCAATAAGACATTAGATTAAAAGAAATTTAGAAGAAAGGCAATTGAAACAATTGATGTCAACAGCAATATTTATTTTGAATAAATGTATTTTGGTAGAAGTCGCATGGGGAACACACTTCAACAATGAATGCTAACATAAAATCATTTTAAAATTAAATTAAATTTATTGTAATACTTATGTATTTTCTCAAGGATTACCCAGTCTTGACACATGTTTCCATTAACCTTCCAGAATCACATGAAGAAAGTTTAATTAAATTGTGGACAAGAGGATAAAAAGTGCATAAAGATATTGTGATTTGAGCAAAATCACACAATGATTGAGAAACAGAGAATCAAAAATCCACCTGTTCACTCCTGCTGTCTCTGTTCAGGCCTTTGGTCTAGGGACCGGAACTTGCAGGATCTTTGGTAATATTGAGGAATGTAATACAGTCTACCTTACTGTTATCAGCATCAGCCCAAGAGGATGAATGAATGAACCAGAGATCTTCCACTTTTACTGTTCCTGTGCCCAACTTAATCTCCACAGTCAGTGACTGTCATCTCCCCTTTGTCCCATACCCTTTATTGTACTGCCTTTCCCAAACCACAGCTCTGGTCAGATCCAACTCTTCAACTTCCCCAGGCCAGTACTTGTGTATCTTAAGAAAAATACATAATCTTACCAACAGTCCCTCTTTAAATTCATGACCTTGAACCACTCTTGGTCTCTAAGTGCTCCACTCACAATTTTACCGAACTTTGCTAATTCAGGTACTTTCTGCTCTACTTGATTTCTATTTTACTCTTTCAACAGTTTCCTCCCACCTCCATTTTCATACAGAAAATTGAGACACTGCAAGAAAATTTCCATAGCCTCTCATGACGCCTGCTTCTAAAGCCTTCCATTGCTTGACCTTCCCTTCCCTTCCTATGTGTGACCACAGGTGAGTAGCAACACTGTCACCTGAGCCAACAGGTCTCATCCTCTTGTACCTTCTCAAGGTGATTCCTTTCACACTCCTACCCTCTCTCTAACACAGTCAGACATTTCTGTTTGGTTTTCACATGTCTAATGGGTCATTTCCATCAGCACCCAGCCATGTGTCTATTTGCCACATAGTGCAAGCAAAAGGTAAAAAAGCAGACAAGCAACAAAACCACTTTTTTTTTTTTTTTTTAAAGAGAGAGGGACAGTGAGAGAGACAGAGAAAGAGAGAAACAACTTTATTTAGTTTTTCACATGGCGTCAGTTGCTCCAACACTCAGTTGTGTACGTGGTGCTGGGGTGTGAACCCGGGTCCTCGTGCTTGCCAGGCAAGCGCCGAAACCGCTGAGCCACCGCTCCAGCCCCCAAAACCACTTTTTTTTTTAACTCCACTTCTGCCACCACTTAATACCTATTTCTTAGCAGCAAAATTTTCTGAAACAGAGTTATCTAAATTCAGTTTCCAATTTCTCTTCTTTCATCTCTCTTCAGTCTAGTTTTTAATCCCCATTTTTGCTCTCAAACGGCTCTTGTCTGGATCACCAATGACTTGTTTGTTGCTAAATTCAGTAGGTAATTTTCAGTTCTCATCTTCTGTAATTCTGCAGCAGTGGACACACTGAATCCTTTCACTTTTTCCTAATAAACTTTCTACCTTGGCTTGCAGGGCACTGCTTTTTTGTTTCCCCCTTTATCATTGACTGCTCCTGCCATGTGCTTTTTCTGGTTCCTTTTGATTTCTCAGTCTTATGTTGAGTGCCAGGGATCAGTCCTTGGATGCCTTCTCTGTCTACATTCATTCCATCTGTGAGCTCATGCAGTCTGGTGGCATAAATGAATAAGCAAATATACACAAAGTGACTCCCAAATTTGTATCACTCATAGACCTCTCATTAAACTCCAAAGTGATATTTTTGACTGCTTATTTCTCTTGTGCTTAGATATCAAGTAGACATTTCAAATTTAGCTCATGTGAAATGGAATTCCTGATTCCTCTTTTAAAAAACATCCCTTCTCTTCCCATTTTAGATGATACCAAATCCATTTTTCCAGACCAGAGGAATCATCTTTCACTCTTATTTCTCTCATGCTCCATATGTGGTTTATCAAAAAAATATGTTGTTTCCTCCTTCAGTATGTTGTATCTCCAGAATTTGACTGCTTCTCACCACCTTTACTGCTGTCACAGGTCCAGGGCACCATGACCTCCCCAATACTTAACAGTAATAGTTTTGGAACATGGGCTTCCTCCTATCATCCTCAGCCTTCCAACCACCTCCCACTGCTTCACCGTCTACTCTTAACACAACCCTCAGAGTGAGACTTTTTAATGTGTAAATCATACTATGTCATTCTCTGGATAAAATCTAGCAACAATTCCCACTTGCAATGGAACCCGGGGTGCTTACTCTTTCTTAACTGTGCCACTCCATGTCTGCTCCACTCTAGCCTCACAAGAACCTTTTCTTCTTTAAACACGTTAGGCATGCTTTGTTTTTGGGTTCTTGTGCATCGCTCAGAAACTCTCTTCTCCCAGATGTGCACATGGCTAACCACTTTACTCCATTCCAGTCTTTTATCAGCTTTTCAATGGGGTATACTCTGATATTACCATATAAAATTGCAGCCTTTGCCATCCTTTCTTTGAATCCCCTTGCAATAACAGATAGTCTTATATATATTTTACTGTATCTCGATGAGTGAGGCATAATTTGCTTATTTATTATGCCTGGTATTTCCAGTTTCTGTTCTGCCAGAATACAAATTCCTGAGAGCTGTATTCTTTATTTGCTTTGTTCACTGATGTATCCTGAGTCTATTTAATTGTACCAGACAAAAAATAGATGCTCAAAACATATTTGTTGAATGAGTAAATGACTTTATAGACCCTGATGCCTTAGGAATGCAGTTTTTAGACAGGGGTGATATTGGGCTATTTTGGGATTTGTGACTTCCCGTTCCTGGGTCATGGTAATTCTTTGTTGGAGACAATCAACATAGTCTTCAGGGGACATTTGAGGAGACCTGACTTAGTATGGATTTCCTTTGGAGGACTCCAAAATTAATTTCCCTAATGCTGTGGTTTGGAAGAAAGGTATCCTCCCAAAGCTCCTGTGTGACAGTGTGAAAGCTGAGGTGAAATGATTGGGTTATAAGAGCTTTAACCCAATCACTGCGTTGATCCCCTGATAGGCTAATTGGCAACTATATGCTGGTAGGGTGTGGTTGGAAGAGTTGGGATGTTAGGGGCATGCCATTAGGGTGTATATTTTGTATGTGGTGTGCAGTCCCCTCCCCTCTCCCTGGAGCCATGCCTTCCACCATGATGTTCCGCCTACTCTCAAGCCCTAAGGAATGGAGCTAGCCTTTTATGGACTAAGACTTCTGAAACTGTGAGCCACAAAACAAACCTCTCCTTGTAAATTGTTCTTGTCAAGTCCTTTAGTCATAGCAGTGAAAAAGCTGACTAAAATACCTAAGATTTTACAAAAGTATTGCACAAGCTTAGCATCTGATCAGTCACATTAATAAGAGAAGAAGAAAAAGAAAGGTCCTGATGCTATCCAGACCTGGAATTTTTTTTTTATTTTTTTTTATTTTTTTTTAGAGGTAGGGACAGTGAAAGAGACAGAGAGAGAGAGAAACAACTTTATTTAGTTTTCCACATGGCCTTAGTTATGTGGTGCTGGGGTTTGAACCCCAATCCTCCTGCTTGCCAGGCAAGCGCTGAAACTGCTGAGCCACCGCTCTAGCCCCGAGACCTCGAATTCTTGTAAAGAGAGTTCTAGAATATATTTATTGAAATGCAGAGGAACCAGTAGGGTCTCTTGTGGCCAGGTTGGATCTTGTGGCCACAAAATTTTCTGGGGCATTGGAAAACCATTGCAATGAATGTAAAATAGTTTATATTGAAATATAAACAACATAGGCTTCAAGACAGTTAGATGTAGATTCAGGTCAGATTCTGCACTTAACTTTTCCAAGCTTTTATTCTTTAACGTGAGCCATTATGAGGTTCAAATGAGATAGTATGTATAAAGTTGCCAGCCCAAGACAGGTACATAATAGGCTTTGTTTTCTTTCCCTGGGAAAGAACTCTGCATTAATTCCTCATATTATTCCCTAGGTACCCAAGAAATTTAACTTGCTTCAACACAGGAATTTATACTAAGGAGATTACTTTATGAACTGGAAGGAATGAAACAAAGGACTTCCTTGCTTCTTTCCTTTCTTCTTCTTCTTTTTTTTTTTAAAACTAACTCTGAACACTTTAGATTTACAATGGGTATTTTAAGTGAAAAGCCATTTTCCAAAGAATGTCAACAAAAGGAACATAAATCATCAATTTTGGTAATGAAATAACTGAGTAACCACTTAAATTTCCACTAGGAAATGTGATAGTGAATATTTATTGAACACCTGTTGTGCACAGATCTTAGGTGTTTTATAGAACTGACCTTAGAAGAGATGGGACTGGTGCTTTCCAGAACTATTAAAGTGCTAGTGCCCACGTTAATGTGCTTTCTCAGTGCTGGGCCAAGTATTTCTATCAAGACTCCTAAAGGGCTTCTGAGGGACTTCTAAGAGATTGTTAGGTGCACTTCAAAGGCTGCCGTTAGGAAGCTTTCAGGAGAGTCATGTGAATGCACAGTCAGCTTAAAGGTGTTAAATACATTCATTAGTGCCAATTATTCTCCTGTGGTACCCATAGCTTTACTGGAGAATGACTGCACTACTTCTGTTTCCTTCAGGCACAACTTTAGTCTTCATTTGAAGAAGTGTGTAGGCAACATGGTATAAAAAAACCCTAGAAATGCTAATAGACTCAAGTCCTATGTAGTCTTGTAAAAAGTACCTACCCATTCAGTGCTGTGATTGATTTACCTGTGAAATAGAAATACTAACAATTAAATTAAAAATTTTATTTTTCAGCACTTCTAATTGAAATTTCTCAAAGTTGAAGTGGGCTGAAATTGACTATGGAAATTAAAAAGCAAATGAATGACTGAGGAGCTTAATTCTTTTATAAGGCTAAATATAGACTGAGCTGTTCATGTTTCCCTGACAATGTTGCTGCCTACACCAAGAAGGTAACGTTTTGATAGCAAATGTGACTAATACTGGGTTCAAATTGAGTTTATCTTCCAAACTGAATTATTTTCTGCTGTTAAAAAAATACAAATAGCTACCTCAAATACTGCAAAACCAATGTAGACTATTGGAATTATTTTTCATTTATTTTCAAATGATTGAAACTAAATAATTGCTGGTTTCTTAGTATTAACTGAACTGAAAAAAAATGATGGCTTTCTTTTGTACTTTAAATATACAACATTAATTAAATTATGAATATAATTTGGCATATCCTCATCAGCAGCTAAGAGAAAACTCAAAATACAAAGTTGAGAATAAAACTCTTGATTAAGCAAACATTTACATGTTTCATTTTCTTCATATACATGCGTAAGAAAATATTGGAAGCAAACAAATGGTAGTAGTGGTCATCTTTAGCTGATAGAATAACTGAGGATTTTTTTTTTCTGTTTTCTTGATATTTTCAATGCTTTCCAGGTTCCAGTGAAATCTTTTGGTCTTAGTAGTAGGAAAAAAGCCATTAAAATTGAAGGTACTTTGCATGGAGCAGGAGCACAGCACAGTATATGCTGAGTGAACGAACAGATCCATCAGGAGGGCTGACAGGCTTTACTGACTCTGTTAGCTTTGTCATCTTTCTTGTAAGATAATGATAAAGTGTCACATCATGAAGGTTTCATTACAAAATAAATGATAGTATATTATAAATCACTACCATAAAAAGTAAGCATGGACTAATCAAGTTCTTTTTGTGATGAGACAATTCTAATTGGTTTTAATGTCACACTTTCACTTAAAGTACTAGCTAATTCTTGAATTTGTAATTTCTAGTGTTCTCTTAGTCATTAGTATAAATTAGCAATGTTGTAATATATGCAAATCAACTGGCTGAAAAAGTCATTTATGTGGAAAATACTGTAAATAACCTTTTTCAACTCAATTAAACAAGTTTGGTGAAATACCCTAGGTTTTAAGGAACAAGTAATTGACTAAAGCATTTAAAAACCTCTGGGTCCAATCCAGAAAACCTTACACAGACAAAATCCCCACTTTCTTCAGCACTAATCTTACACACCCAAGAGGATCAGAATAAACGTAAAGATGGGATTCTATAGGGGCAAAAGAAGAGGGTTGTGAGCTAATATTTACTGAACACTGCATGTAGTATTATACTTTTTAATTCCCAAAATAAAATTGCATTGAAATATAAAATGCAATAAAAATATGCTCTTCAGGGTTTTCCAAACTCAGTTCTCTCAACTTCAGCTATCTCAACATGCTTTGTTGTTTACAAATGGTGTTTATGACAAAATGATTTTAAGAAATTTCATATGACATACTTCTGTTGAAGGGGCATAAGAACATTAAGATATGCATGGTCCAAAAACTTATGAAGTAAAGAAGTATTTTAAATTTGTTTAATCCAGAAATTAATTTCTTTTGAAAATATAACTTTCACTTTGTTTTTACTGAACATTACTCTCATTCATAGACTGATTTCGTGAAACAGATTCAAAGACAATGACATATTAAATCAATTTTTTACATTGGATGGATTGGATATGGTGAATATGTAATTTGGAATTAAGTTCTATGGCTCTCACCCCACCATCTGTGGTACAACATGATATATATATTTAGTCTTAGTCTCTGTTCTTGCTATAAGGACAGAGGGTCTTTTGTGTGCTCATGAGATGACTGGTGGCTGGAGGTCCCTAGATATCATCAGAATAGGGACTGGTCACCAAAAAGACAACCACATGATTAGATGTTTATAACATTTAACAACGCTTCCTTACCTCTGAGGAGTGGAGAGCCATCCCAGATTGTGTTCCAGTCTCAATGGTGAATCTTTTAATCATTCATGCCTATGTAATGAAAACTTCTAAATAATAGGGTTTAGAGAACTTCCAGATTGGTGAACACATAGTTGCTGGGAGAATTGCATTCCTAGATACTTGATGGAAGCTCTGTGCTTCCTCCCCTCCATTCCCATTCCTTACCCTATACAACAATTTGGCTTTTCCTGGGAATAATAAACTGATAATAGTGAACCGTTTTCCTGAGTTCTGTGATCCATTCTAGCAAAGCATTAAAACTGAGGGAGGTGGTTATTTTATCAGCTTTTTCACTGCTGTGACTAAAAGATCTGATAATAACAATATATAAGAAGATAAATTTATTTTGGGGCTCATGGTTTTAGAGGTCTCAGTCCCTAAGATAGCAAGCTCCTTTGCTCTGGGCCAGAGATGAGGCAGAACATCAGGGCAGAAGTGTGTGCAGGAGGAAAGCAGCTAGGAATATTGCACCAGGAATTAGAGAGAGCTCCCCTCACCACTGACAAAATATATATCCCAAAGGCACGCCCCCAATGACCCACCTCCTCCAGCCATACTCTACCTGCCTACCTTACCAAAAGCTAATCATTATTAGGGGATTAATGGACCACTTAGGTTAAGGCTCTGATAACCCAATCACTTTACATCTCAACTTCTTGTCATTGTCTCACACATGAGCTTTTGGGGGATACCTCAAGTCTAAACCATAATAGTGGTATAGTAGGAATCCCCAATTTATAGCCAAGGCAGAAAATGTGGGAACCTGGTGATCCAACATTGGAGTGGTTGGTATCTGAAGGGGCTGGGAGTTCTGGACTCTTAGATCTGTGGAATCTGACACTATCTCCTGGTAGCTAGTGCAGAATTGAACCAAGTGGTAAGACACCCAGTGTCAGAGAGTTACATAATTAGTTGATCTCAGGAAACTCACCCAGTAGTTTCATACTAATGCTAGTACAGTATGTTCTTCCTGTAAAAAAAAAATGCCAAACCAAAACAGAAGTCTGTGCCAGAGGGATGGAGGGATCAACAGATGATCTTGCTGCTAGGGCCCCCTCAAACCTAGGTGCATCTGATGAAGGACTTGTTCAGGATTCTTCACTTTTGAAATAAAATGTGATATTTAAAATATATTCAATTTCATAACAAAGGCCCAATCCTCTTACCTTCTCACTGATTTCCACCTGCCATATTGATAACCATTGTTTTGAGCCATAAATATGAAGTTTTATTTTCATTCCCACATCACTGGATTAAAATGGAAGTGGTATGGGGTCAGGTGAGGACGTCTATGTCCAAGTCCTGTTTAGATTTATTGACACATTGTCACCTTATTCTTTCTCAGGGATTGGACAGATTTCTTCTGCATAGACCTCACTGCTTCACTATGCCACTGATTCTAGGCATTGTGGCTAAATGAAATCTCTCACATTCTCCTCCTTGGAAGGTCACCAAACTATGGTTCAGGAGCATACTGTAGGGTAGGGCATCTGTTGAAATTGTATTTTCTGTGTTTGTTGTTTCATCTTAGAGCTTTTCTGCATGTGGCTTGTACACTTTATTTATATTAAATAGACTGAACAAATAATAGAAAATTTAGGACTGCTCTAAAGTAAAGGAAAACAAATGATAGGAAGATACTGATCTAGAAATCAGGTTGCAGCTTTAAGTGCTGTCTTTACCATAATGTGAACACTCAAAATCAGAATAATAATTTCTATTCCATAATTAGTTTATTCCTTGTAGAAGAAACTAACAAACTACAGTAGAAGTTTGTGCTGTGAAGGATGACAGCATTGACAGATGATTATGTCTTCTTTGGTCTATGTGCAGTGAGAATGACTTCGTTTGCCTTAAAAAACAATACCCTTGCGCAGTGTAGTACTGCATGTCTGTAATCACAGAGGCACGGGAGGCTGAAGCAGGAGGATCACAAGTTAAAGCCAGCAACTTACTGAGGCCCTAAGCAACTGGGTGAGACTCTATCTCTAAATAAAAAGTAAAAGGGGGCTGTAGATGCAGTGCAGTGGTTAAGTGTCCCTGGTTCAATTCTGGGTACCAAAAAACCACCTCTTTTTAATATTTAAAGCCAAAATTAATATTAAATTGGTAGCATTTTTATGAACTATAAAGAAGAAATATTTATGTATTGCATTTCTTCAGAGCAGTTGCTTTGGAGTTTTTTTTCCTGTTTGGTATTGTTTCTCTCCCAAAGCCTTACATTCACACTTGAATTATTTTTTTAAGCTAGAAAGTTTGTGTATGAATTAATGCTTATCTTTTGCTTTGTCAGTGGGTCACCTGCCTCCTGAGGCATTTCACTTGTCTTTGTTAATTATTCTTTCATGCAGTGATTTTTTTTGGTGTTATTACTAGTGTGTTAATTACTTTTTGTCATTCTTGTGTTCCGCATTAGATTCCTGGTTTAAGGTGACTCTAGAATCTATTCTATATTGATTACATTAGGGAGGTGGGTAAAATCTTTGAACTTGAAAGTACTTTAGGGAATACATCTCAATCATACCTAGACATCTGAGATTTAGGGAGGACCATATGGCACGGAATGGATGGCCGTAGTTTGCTTCATATCCTCTGTGACCTAATCGACCAGAACAGAGACATGAATCTTATTTTCTTAGTGTGAAAAATTTGTCCCCCACCTGATTTTTAAATAAAAGAGGAGTATTTACAATTACTGAGTAGATTTTCAGAAAAAGAAAAACAAGACCAGGATAAAACTCTTTATAATAAATAGAAAATGTTAAATTTGGAGATGAAAATATTTGTTTTTGCTATCTAGGTCAATGATTTTTAATGGGCAATTTCCCCCTGTAGGACATTTGATGATGTCTGGAGATGCTTTTGGTTGTAATTTTAGGGGGAGCTGCTATGGGTAGAGGCCAGAGATGCTCCTTTGTACCCTACACTACCCAGGATGATCCCACACAACAATTATCTAGCTCAAAATATCAATGTTGCAGCAGTTGAGAAATGCTGGTTTAGACCAGTGGTTCTCAGAGTGTGGTCCGCATTCCAGCACCGTCAGAGTCATTGGACAATGTGTTACCTGTGTGCAGTTTGAGGGTTCTGCTTGGGTCCAGAGTCTCTGTTTTAACCAAGCACTCACTCCAGGGGATTCTGATGCATGTTTTCTTGAGAGTCAACTTTTCACTTTTGAAAATACAAATACTTGCTTTTACTCAATCTTATCTTCAACAAATGGCCAAAGAGTGAAATAAAGTCCCTTCACAAAACCCAGCTTCTACCCTCGAGTCTATTGTGTGGTGGCCTCTTTCCATTCCTCTGGTCCAAAGAAATTCTCTTGTCAGGAAAAACCTGTCTTCTCTGTGGTGTTCTAAAGTAGTGACAGTACACAACCCAGTGCTTTGGTCTACCAGAAGGTTCTACCCCATGTGTTTGTAGAAAGCTGCAGCTTGTCCTGTCCTTGGAGATGTCATTGTTGGCAAGAGAAGGTTTGTGCAGTTTCTCCGCGTGTTGTTTTATAGGGCTTTAGAAGCTACTATCCTGAGTTCTTTCTGGCTGTGAAACTGTTAAATTCATTTTGCTCTGTAGTTTGGAGCTACAGTTTGTAGTCTGTTTTCAATCTGTCATTTCATACCTGCCAAATCAGTTACATTTGGGGTTTATCTAAAACTAAAATCCACATTATAAAATGACTCATAGTGCATATCTCAAGTGATGGGGACTTCACAGGGTCATATATGAAAAAATACATCACATTATTTTTCCTGCTTACAGTACAGGAAATGAAACATCTATGGGGTGAGACTTGGGGATGAATATTGTCATTGATAGATTGATAGTTTTTATTTTTTATGTTTTGTAAGTTGAGGAGAAACTGAATCCTTAAGTAATACTCCTTAGGAAGGCTTGTGTTTTGCTGGCCCATCATTTTCCCATCATGCATTCAAACCCTTATTTCAATGTAAGAAAAGACAGCTTTTGTATGAGCTTTTATGAAAGGGTGGAGGAATGTAAATCTTATAATTAAAAACTCAATCTTCATTATTAGTCAGCAAATCATACAATAAAATAAATCTGGCAGACACGGCCAAATGTTCTTACTCAATTAATTCAGAAATATATTATTCATCTGTTGTGTCCTGCTACTACAGCTGACAAGTTTTCTTCTCTTCAGCTCTATTAAGGGTTCCTGGCAAGTGGCACTGCCAAAGGGGTTGAAAACCTGAACATGAAGTAATTGTTTCAAATTCAGAGGAGAGGTGAACCGTGTAACCACCTGTAGTTCTCTTCTTGAACTGCCTCTTCATTTCCATGAGAGTTGGAGACGTCTATTGACTCAGTATGAAATAAATTTTACATTGTGTTGTTAGGAAATTATGCCTGCTCACAAAGCTTTTGACAGAGCTGCAGTGAAGCAAACTAACAAACCCCCCTAAATTAAAGATAAATCTGTGTTCTGCCTTGCCACATGGTCTCTTCTGGCATTGAAAGATAGTCATATTGCTCATGGTTCTAGATTCCTTTGCTTTCCTTAGGGTCAGAAAACAACAGGGATCTGAGCTTCACTTGTGTGTTTCTATCCGGCTTATTGCTGTAATGTGGCCTCTTTATGTTTTGGGACAGCAGAAAAACTTTGTGCCTTAAAAACTGGTAGCTTATGGGCTTCCTTTAAAATGATCAATTAAATATATGCCTACAGTTTCCTTCAGAACAGTTTTCACCTCTTGAACAGGAAATTCAGTGGTGACATTAATCCAGTGGATTTCATTTAGGTGTGGGTGTGTGGGGAGAAAGCATTTTTTAGTCCCCTAAAGCTGTTTTTTTGGGGGAGCGAGGATGGCTGATGAGAGCATTTGTTAAGGATGTGTGTGTACACATATGCCCAAGGGCAGCAGACAGTCCTGCATATACCTTGGAATAAAGAAAGGGATAGGTGTTTTAGATCAGGAAAGAATTAATCAGTGAGGCTAATCCTTCAGGAATTTATCAAATACTTTAAAAAGTGAGCCTTCTCATTTTTGAGCTCCTGCCTTAAACTTTATTGTCCTCAGTCATTAATCATTTCTAGGTTCAAATGCTAATTACTTTCCAAACAGGCCCTGTCTGGATGAGCTACCTGTTTATCTCTGCCACCATTATGCTTATCAGAGAATTCATGGTTCTGTTTCATGGGTACAGGCAAACACAGGACACATTAGTGTACAAATGTAAAAGTTTCTACTCCTGAAACTTCAAGAAAGAAAGGGATATGTGCCACATATGATGCTTTGTTAATATAATTTTATACTGTGCCTCCCACATTGAAAGAACTCAATGATCTGTGTCTTAGCTAGATGAGTTATATAAGCAAACATGAATTTGGTCTCTGTTAGAACTGCTACAAGAATTACCAAGAGACATTAGAAATAAATTGTGCTTTCCCTCATCATTTCTTCTTGAAATATAATTTAATATCTGGAGATAGTAGAACAGGTCTATAATTCCAATAGCTTGGGAGGCTGAGGCAAGAAGATCTCAAGTTGAAAGCCAGCTTCAGCAATTTAGTGAGGCCCTAAGGAACTTAGCAAGACCCTGTTTCAAAATAATGAATAAAAAATGGGCTAGGGATGTGACTTGGTGATTAACTGCCTGGATTCATTCAATCCCATATACATATACATATGTGTGTGTGTATAATTAAACATAATTTATTTCAGTTATAATGTGAAGAGGGAATTTTACAATTGTCTTATTTAACCCTTTTACTCATCCCAAATAACACAATTTAGCCCAAGTTAATGTTGTGTCTGTTCTCCTATTACAGACTTTTGTAAAATCTTATGAATTTCAGATTTCTCTGCTTCTAGACTGACATTGCTGGTGATGTGCAAATTTCAATTCAATATTTGAGAAGGAAAATGAAAGAGTAAGAGACACATCCTCACAGTTAAAGTGCTAGCACTGGTAGAGATAAATGTTACTCATTGCTTCTAAATTCTGGAATACTACCTTTATAGCTCTATCTCCTGGTAAATGTCTGTTGCCTTCAATGGGTCTCTTTATCATTCTTTCTAAAGCTAAAATCTTCTAGTTCTTTATAGGTGTTTAGATTGTCCAAATTTCTAAATTGACCTATTTCTTCATGTGTTGGATACCTTGAAGAGCTGGATAGATAGATGAGTTGGCAAAACTTGAGATTAGGCCTTTCAAAAAGTCTTCCAGACAAATATATTAGATCAGTTCTAACTCCTTACCTTGCTGAATGTGGATTTGTTGCCATCATCCCTAGAAGGACAAAATGCTTAAGTTCATAAGACTTGATGTTTGAATTTGAATCATGGCTGCCCCGCTTAGCTGTGTGACCTTAGACAAGTTATTTAAATCTTCTGTGCCTCATTTTCTCCATTTGTAAAATGGAGTTCTGAATAGCATCAATGTCAGTGGGTAATTGCATTGAATGGGTCAATATACATGATAGTCTTAGAATAGTCTCTGGTACGTAGTAAGCACTCCAAAAGGGCTAGGTACTTTTTATTGTCCTTGTGACTCCCTATAGTCTTAAATGATTCCCAAATAACAATGTAGCGCCCTGTGGCTGCTACGACGACTCCCTTTCTGTGGCAGTGTGAGCTTCTAGGAAAAGCAGGGCCCAAGGACACGCACGTCGGGTGGGGAAGGGCAGGGAGAGGGATAACCACGATGCAAGGGATAACCACGACACTTTAAACTTCCTTCTTTTCCAGTTTCTGAAGTGGTAACAAGCAAACTTTAAAGGAATTTAAAATTAATTTTTTATCAGAACAATTCAGGTACTTTTATTCTGTCTACTTCATTTTAAAACAATGGCTAGAAGTTAGATAATGCACAATAGGTAGAGCTTTTCTTTTTCTCTCACCCTAGGGGATATAATAAAATAATGTTTCAGTGGCTCAAAGGTGTTGTGGATGTGATTCTGTGATTTCAGTGGACTTTTCCTCATGTTTGTTACCTCTTGTCTGTCTCCTGTTTGAGAAAGCAAAAGTTTCTCCAGAAATTCCCTCCTTCCCTCCTCTCACATCTAGGAATTTTCTGTTAATGTCATATCGACTAGAACTGGGGCACCTGCAAATCCCAATGGCATGGAAGGCTGTCCAAATCAGTTTATGTAAGTCATGATCCTTTGGAATTGGGCATAGATTCTAAGCAGTCTCAGTAATCTTCAAAGAAAGCGTGGGTGGGTGAGCATTTGCCAGCCATTAGCAATGCCTTCTATTTCAGCATTCTTATACTGCTCTTGCCTGGGTAATTGGTCAGCACTTTTACTTGAATTATCTTTATTGTTAATCAAAATAAATTTAGAAATAGGGAACTCCTTTTATAGTTGAGAGAAATGAGGCAGCTGATCCTTAGTAGAGATGGGATTCAAATTCACACCATCCATTGTCATGCTAATGCCCCACCCATGCTGCTATGGCGATTGTATTAGAGTTAGAGGTAAAGTGATTACCAGGAACCTCCTTGAGATGATGAAATATGATTTGTCAGGCTTATTGCTAGAAAGAAGAATGTCTGGAGTCTTTCATATGTGAGCCCTGAGCTGCAAATTACTTGTCATAGCAAGTGACCCAGAATTCCTATGAAGCATAGCCTTTCTTCCCAGCTCCTAGGTGTGTCTTTTCTGTACCCATTCTAGGAATGCTGTCTTGATCTCTGTGTCCTTCTTCCTGGGATCCTTTTTTTATGTCAGTTTGTAGAGAATTAATTAAATGTATTTCTTACAATGTAGATGACCATGGGCATTCCTTGACTTGTGATCATTGCCCTTATGTAATGAAAATTTTTCAAGAGATACCTAGAATCATTGTGCCTCTTTTTGGTATTAGGAGTAGTTCACAGTTCACTGAGAATGTTGTGGCCTATTTTATACTCTGATTGTATTTACACCTAGTTTGCAGTCATTATGCCATGTACTCTGGTCCATATATCTCACAGTGCCACTGGAGGGAGAGTTGGTACTGTGCTCACTTGAAGGAACTTTAGTAGGACTATCACAGAGGACTTTGAGAAGCCCCTTGATTATACTGGAGAAATGCTAGGCCTTCTGTTTCTTACTACTCTGTTCTTGGAAGTGGTGAACTGGGGTAAACACCATGGCAGGCATGGCCAAATGGATAGTCCACTGGTTTGTGTTGGGGAAGAAATCACTCTTCCCTTTTAATGTCCTCCACCACCTCCAGCAACACACACCCTTAAAGGTGGTCCTTCTCCTTTGCAATCTTCAACACAGAAATGGAAAATCACTCTGTATATCCAGGAAGTCCTTGGCACCACAATGTATGTGTTTTCTGGTCTCCTAAACTCCCAGAATCTGGGAAAGTGTTGAGGCAACTTTTGCTAACCTTAGTGTTTCCCTCAAGAGCAGGGGTGAGACAGTAAACATTTCATACTTTCCCATACCTTTCTTCTGCAAGTACTCAACTTTGCCCTTGTACCATGAAAACTGTTGGGGTTTTTAGCCTCTCGTGTTCCCCCTGGCCCACAGGGGAGAAGGAGAGAAGCATGCACCAACCAAGGCTGCCAAGAGAGGCAAGGGTGAGCTGACCACCCATTTCCAGCCCTCCCTAAGGAGGACAATCAGACTAGTCAGGGAGACCAGTCGCAGCAGGAACTCATTTATTGAGGAAGTGCATGAGGTTATAAAGAGTATGGGGACCAATGAAAGGAAAGGTAAGCAAGGGTCGGAGAGCCCATGCAGGTGGCAGTTATTTAACCTATCCAATCAGGCGGTCTGAGGAGGCTTCACGACCTCAGGGTGACGCCCCTGAGTAGGGTGTCGGGAGCCATTTTGGTCGCTTGTGTCCTCAGGAGGAGGGTTTCAGCAAATGAGTTCCTCTTTCTGATGCAATGCTCTCAATGAATTGCATGTTGAAGCCAGCAAAAACAGCATTCAATCAGATATAAATGAATGAGCATGGTTGTGGTCCAGTTATCCTTTACTTGTAGACTCTGAAATTTGAATTTCACATAATTTTCACATGTCACAAATACTCTTTTTCTTCATTTTTTTTCTCCCCACAACTATTTAAAAATAAAATAAAAACCATTTTTATATTGGTATATTATAGTTGTACATAATGATGGGATTTGTAGTCACATATTCATAGATGCACACGATACAGCAATGCAATTTGGTCAATAGCCGCCCACATCCCGTTACCTTCCTCTTCCTGTTCCCCCGATCCCTTGCCTCTCTTTCTTGGTCCTGTATTACAAAAACCATTCTTATAGAGCATGCAAAAACAGGAACAGGCTAGATTGACTCCTGCTTTAAATCACCTCTGCTTAATTGACTTTTCTATAAAAAGGGAAATGTTTTATAATAGGGAACGCTTGAAATGTGGCTAATGCAACTTAGGAACTGCATTTTACATTTTAAGTAACTGAATTTTTAATTTAAATTTAAGTAGTCACCTGTGACTAGTGGCTATTGTATTGGATAGACTTAGAGCTCTGCTGTTTATCTGACCAAGATTCAAAGCTCCCAGTTTTTCTGTTTTTTTAGATCTAAATTTTTTAAATTCTTGAAAGAAAAACTCTGACTGGTCTAGTTACAGCAAAAGCACATAATAGACACTTGGCTTCCAGGAGTTCTATTGATTGGCATCAAGTGGGGATTTCCTCCAAAAGAGAGCCTGAATATACAACCCAATAAGGTTTGCTACAATTTCCTGAAGTCCTAGCATTTTACAAAGAGGTCCCTAATGAAAGGAAGGAAATGACTAAAAATGACACATTGTCAGTAGCAGCAGATTGGAAGAGAGGTTTTGTAGCCATACTTTATTTCAAAACTCTTCGGTTCATACCTCAATGTTGACTTGCATAACTCTGGACCTGTAAGAAAATATAATTGTCCTTTTAAAATATGCTACACATATAGTCAATCAATAAGCATTGTTGAGTAACCATTGTTTCATAGGAATGATATTTGATGCCATCAAAAATTGTTTCAGATTTCTTCACCTCCTGAAAGATTTTACACAGGATACTGTTTTGCAAAGAACTGCAATGAAATTAAAACCCGTCAGCATCAAAATCATATTGACTGTGATTCTGCTAAAGAAGGTTCTTAGAGACCATATATGGAAAAACAAAAAACCCTAGACACTGTATGAAAAAAATATTAAAATTCAGAGTCTTGGCTGAACAAGTTCATGGCACATTTGCCAGCTTCTTGTGCTAAATACTCTTAGGTCTATTGGGATCATTATACTCTCTCTGGAAGCTTCCCTGTTTGTGTGCTAGGCATGTGGATATGCGGATACTCATTCAGAAGGAGAAATCAAGCAAGACTCCACTGGGAAGTGCATGTATCATTTGAGATACAAATGGTAAGCACATAAGTTGGGATTTTCAAGTAGAGCCACTGTGAGGAGTCTAAACTGGCCTGAGATCTTTTGTTAGAAAGAAGGGAAAATAGAAGAAGGACACTGAGAGGTGGATTCTGGAGATGATCAATGTTCAGATTGTGAAACATGGCCAGTTAAACACCCATCACAAACCCAAGAAGATAACTGATATTAGTATGTAATAAACACAAGTTACATCCATGAGGTGGAAGAATCAGTCAGGATTATTTCTTTACAGCTGAGTTGAAAGTGAATGATCAGCTAATGAACATGAATCTGATTGAAATAAAAAGCAGGTTTATAGAATGTCATCCTCAGTTTCCCTAAAGGTATCACTAAGTAATTTAAGAAAAACACTTCATATGGAAACATGGTAGGAGCTTGCTGCTGTTCATAACCCAGGCAGAGTAGGTGAGTTGGATCTTTTTTTGGTGTCTTGTAAGAATAATTTTGTTTCAGAATAAAAAGTTCTGAGATTAAAAAGCTCAGATAATCAAGAGAAACTATCATATCAAATCACAGAAGCTAAGATATCTGACATAAAAGGAAATTTCTCTGACATAGATAAAAATGCTAAAAAGTTTAGTAGGGCAACAATAACACAAATCAAAACAAATTAGCCCAGCTGTTAACTCTGTGGATTCCCAAGGAAGCAGCATATGCAATATAATCTGCAGTCTGATTGCTCACATGCTGAAACCTCACACAGCAATCAAGGTTTGGAGTAGAATTTGTAGAGGTTCTACAGCAGCAGTGTTTTAAATTTCTATGAATGAGGGTAAAACCAGAATGCTGTGATAGAAAATTCCTTTGTTTCATTAGTAATGTATGGTAATATATCTGTGAACAGGGATTTAACAAAATAGTGTTTTCCTTAGAAAACATGTAAATCATTTGGAACATATATATGTAGGATTTCCAAGTGGAAATGATAATTCTTGCTGCAAATATGGGTACAGTTGACTAGATGAAGAGAATGTGACCCTGATGAATCCGTAAAAAGCATCAATCTGTGATTCAGGCCACTAGCTTGAGGTCAGTAGCAGCTTTTGAACACCAGCATAAGGTTGATGAGATATCTGATGTAATTTACATGACAGAATGGTAAAGAATATTAATATAGAGTTATAAAACTAATTAATATTTTGCATAAACACAGCAAGTAACAACACTTTGGGGACAAATAGTTTAGTTCAAATATTTAGAAATCAAACTTTGGGGAGTATAGACTTGCTGTTATAAAAATACTTATGAAGATGAAAAATTTGAAATGCTATCAATAACACTGCTTCAACAGTGTATAATACAAGTAATCATTCTAATGCATAGACAATTTTATGAAACTTTTAAGACTTCTCATGGCTATTCAAGAAAATATATGAAAACAAATGCAAGTTTGCTGGGCTTCAACAAACAATGCATTGAGAGCGTTGCATCAGAAAGAGGAACTCATTTGCTGAAACCCGCCTCCTGAGGGCACTTACAACCAAAATGGCTCCCGACCACCCTACTCAGGGGCATCACCCTGAGGTCGTGAAGCCTTCTCAGACCGCCTGATGGGATAGGTTATATAACTGCTACCTGCATGGGCTCTCCGCCCCTTGCTGACCTTTCCTTTCATTGGTCCCCATACTCTTTATAACCACACCCACTTCCTCAATAAACAAGTTCCTGCTGCAACTGGTCTCCCTGACTAGTCTGATTGTCCTCCTTAGGAAGGGCTGGGAATGGGTGGTCAGCCGACCCTTGCCTCTCTTGGCAGCCTTGGTTGGTGCGTGCTTCTCTCCTTCTCCCCTGTGGGCCAGGGGGAACACAAAAGGCTAAAAACCCCAACAACTGGCTCCCGAACAGGGACCTGAAAGGAAGCAACGAACTGAAAGTATTGGCGAGCCAAGCCAAGCATGTTTTAAGGTAAGGGTATCCCTGAAGAGATGGGGCAATCTCATACTAAGCATGAAGACCCAGCTCTGAAAGCGCTGAGAACTTAAGAGCCGAGGTTTAGTGCTGGGGATGCGGGACAGGGAGAGGGGGGCACAACACCCCCCCCCCAGTGGTACAGCCCCTTCGGCTGCAGCCGAATCTGGAATCCTGGGGCCCAGGGAGCGGAGGGCATGAAATCGTTAAGAGGTTACATTGGATGCAGCTTGGCTGGCTGGTTACCAGCCTGAGCTCTCATTATTCTTCCTGGGATGCACCTGTCCTTGGCAGCAATTACTCAATTAGGTGAGGCCCTACAACCCTTAACTGCGAGGGAGGGAGGGCTCTGCTTGTTTTTAGAGGAAGAATGGTGTTTCTACACTAACCATTCTGGCATCCAAGACAAGATCAAGAAATTACAAGAGGACCTCAAGAAACGTTGAAACAAATTGCATTCCAATTTCCTTTGGACTGGGTTGAATGGGTGGCTTCCTTATCTTCTCTCTTTGATGGGCCCCTTGGTTACCCTTACTTCTCTGATTCCTCAAAGATCAAGCTAAGGCAGTCCAATTGATGATGGTCTGATAGCAATATGCAGTCCTGCAAGACTGTGACTGGGATACATATGAATCTAGCCATGGGCCCTACCAAGATGTTCAGATTTAGGGGGATACCTCTCTCTCTCTCTGCCCACCCCTACTGAAGGGCCCACCAGCCCTGCAGGTAAAAATGCCCGAAGTGCTAGGGTGGTAGTCAATGATGGGTAAGACCCCCCAGGAGGGGACAACCTAAGACAGGCACACCCTCAAGTAGGGCGTATACCTGCTGATAAAACAAAAAGGGGGAAATGCTGGGCTTCAACATGCAAAGCATTGAGAGCGTTGCATCAGAAAGAGGAACTCATTTGCTGAAACCCCCATCCTGAGGACACATGTGACCAAAATGGCTCCCGACACCCTACTCAGGGGCATCACCTTGAGGTTGTGAAGCCTCCTCGGACTGCCTGATGGCATAGGTTAAATAACTGCCACCTGCATGGGCTCTCCGCCCCTTGCTGACCTTTCCTTTCATTGGTCCCCATACTCTTTACAACCGCACGCACTTCCTCAATAAACGAGTTCCTGCTGCGACTGGTCTCCCTGACGGGCTGGGAACAGGCAGTCAGCTGACCCTTACCTCTCTTGGCAGCCTTGGTTGGGGCGTGCTTCTCTCCATCTCCCCTGCGGGCCAGGGGGAACACAAGGGACTAAAAACCCCAACATATTTGTCAAGAATTTTAGTTATGTCTAAATCATAAAAAGAACGCAATCTTTAAGGTTGTGAGGATTTAAGCTAGCTTTTATATTTGGTTCATCTAATCATTGTTTTACTTTTAACTATAGTAGCAGCTTTTCCGCAACACCTGGGCAGTGTCAGAGCAGTGAAGGCAAAGGTTTCCAGGGCAGTGAATGCAGACCTGGGGTGAAGATGTGAGGAGAGGCATGCAACCATTTTTCCACACTCCATTATACTTTTTTAATTCATAGATAAAATTTTAAAAGTAAGGCATTATGCTTTATTTCACACACAAATGATGGATGAGGTCAAGGGTATAATACATTTAATTGCATGAAAATTATCACTTCCTCTATGGGGACAATATTTTTACCTTACTTACTCTGCTTTTTCAATTTTTGTATGTTTCAAAGTAACACCCCTGCCCCATCCCCCTGGTCTATTGTGTCTCCTTCACTTTTGTGCTGCTGCTTCTAATTAAGATGTATCTTAATTCTTCCCAGCTGTCTGGTCTTTAGCTCAGCTTCTTCCCTAGCTGGTATAGCGTTAAGAGGCTCACTTCTTGGGCTGGAGTGGTGGCTTGGCAGTTGCAGCACTTGCCTGGCATGTGTGAGGATGTGGGTTTGAACCTCAGCACCACATATACAACTAAGTGTTGGAGCAACAAAAGCCATGTGAAAAACTAAATAGGGTTGATTCTTTTTTTTTTTTTTTCCCTCTCTCGCTCTCATTGTCACTGTATCTTTGGAGGGGAGGAAAAGAAAAAAAAAGATCACTTCTCCTGGTGTTGCAATATTGGTAAGCTTTGATGACTTGTTATCAGATAAATTTGTCCTTTCAATAGGAAGGGGTAGTAAGGCCAAGTCTTGTGGATCTGAGTCCCACAGGCATGCTGGAGATGAAAAACCTTTTTCTATAGTGTGGCAGAATGAAGTCCCAAGTAGAAATATCTGTTATAATGTTTTTAGAGAATTGGCTTATTGGACTATAGAATAACTTGATTTTAAACATATTCCTCCTATTCACAATTTTAGACTTTTCTTTTAGCATCATAGACGTGACATAAAGCATTAGGATAGAGGTTACCACCTAAGAGATAAATTGTGGTTCAAATAGTTGTTCAAAAAGAGCAAATGTAGTTTGCATTCCACGCATTCATAATCCTGTACTTTTTGCTAAACAGGAATGAGATATAAGAGGAGGATGGAAGGCCTGCCACAGATCACTGAGCAGTTACTTTCTGGTAAGCAATTCGTGTCATATCCTATTCTTGTAATCTTTATTTGGTAAACAAGAACACATTTTCTTCATCTTATGGACATGACAGAAATATGATTCCCAAATATTGATTTTTAAAAAATGTAATCACAATTTTATTTGATGGAATTTCAAAAAAAATGGAAGTAATAATCTTGCATGTCGATTCAATTGTATGGCCATTAGAAGAATTGGTGATTCTTACACACATACAAATACTATTTGAGCTGAAATGTAGTGATTTTAAAGGCTTTATATTTCTTCATGGGAAAGATCATTAATTATTTAAGTTTGGAATGTAGTCTTCCAGGGGACAATATAATCTATAAGTGGCTGAGATTTTTAATTAAATCTAGTAATTTGTCTAATGTTCACTTAGCTTTATTATTGAGTGATAAGTTTTATAATTTCTAGATTACTATGTCTGACCCTTTTTAGTTTTTTGATATTTGTACTTTCTAATATAATTACTGATTGTTGATCATTTTGAAGAGCTATTTAATAACCTTTAAATGTGCATTTTAAATGCTCTTGGCTAGTTTGGATGTGTGTGTGTGTGTGTGTGTGTGTGTGTGTGTGTTTTTGTGGAATTCTTCCTAAATATCTACAATACCAAAATAAAGCTTTTAAAATTGGCTTAAATACATAAACTGTTCATTTCAAACCTATGTAAATCATCTTGGGTTCAATTATGTTTATTCCATCTGTTTTTATCCTCTGCTGTTATAGTAATTTATCATTTCTACATGGTATTAAAACATAAATGAATCAAGAGAGAAAACACATCTGTGGACTGTTGGTTAATAAAATTACATTTAGCAAATGAGTTAAGTCATAATAATTAATTGGATTTCACTGCCCATATATGCTTGTAATTATATATTTAATGTGCATTTGCATAATTACATAATGGAATCTATATGATTCATGCTTTGCTTTGCATAGTCTGAATGCACAAATTACCAATTCAAAACTAGAGCTGTTTATAAAGATATCAAAGAGGCATTTTGCGTTATTTCAGGAAATGTATAGGAAGTAAATAAGAAAAATTATTTTCTAAATGTGTTACATATTCTTAAAGTTTGACAAAGAAATTGGTGGAAAAGACTTGAGTCTCAGAAAAGGTTTGGATTTGTTCCTTGAGATGCTGCTTTTAAAATCACACTGATCTTTTCCTCTTGAAAAGCAGCATATTAATAACTTTTAATTAGGAAAGGTTTGATTCTTTTGAAGTGTGCAAGCAGGTTAGGTTAGGCATTGTTCCCAGCCATGCTATATATTTAGGTCCTCTCAATTACACTGATGTTTGATTGAATCACATTCCAATGATTCTAATCCTACAATCAATTTTTAAAAAAATTGAACATAGGTAGTTGTTTTATCACCTCCTCAGGCAAAAATTGTGCTTATTAGCCTGAAGTAGTTAGATATATGCAGCTTATGGTATTTGCTGTAAATGGTGTGGTGTGGGACAATTTTAGAAGTGATGCAATGCAGATAGCAGAGTTCTAGCTAAAATCTATGTCAGGCACTGTCTACTGTTGGGCTCTGTGCAAAAGGAAAATCGCCATATTGGGTGTCATAATACTTCTCTTTCCTCCCCCTTTATATTTCGTGGGCTCTGAGCAAGGCGAGTTACTCGCCTCCGGAGTGCTACTTTCTCTCTCTCTCCACCCCCCGCGCCCCCACCTCGGTGATAGATGACGTCACCAACATAATAGTCCCTCATTGGCTTAAACGAGCTAGTTTTTTGCCACTTCACTATTGGTCCCTTAGCAGCCTGCTCTCGCTATTTCTACGGATGTGCGGGAGAAATAAAGCAGGAGAGAAGTTTCAAAGTGCCACCCGCGTGTGAGACTGAGTTCTTTTCTCCCCCAGCCGGGAAGGAAGGTCCCGAGTTCCAGCCGCTGGCGCTCACCCCTCTTGCCCCCGGTTCCCAGCCCTGTCCTGACTCGGCCCCCGGGGTCGTTCCGCCCGATCCCCGCTCCGGAATGCTGCGGGGAGCGACATCTACCACTGTCTCCTCAAAACCTAGTTCTCTCCAGCTGCCCTCTGATTAAGTGATCAAAACAAGTGGTGAATGACAAAGACCTTATAGGTATTTTTCCATATTGAAAAAGAAGCTTGTAATTCACTTGCATATTGAAAATGCCAATTTGTTGAAAGCAGCTGGCCTGCTGCCCTTTTCTGGCTCATCATTGCCTCAAGTTCAAGTCTAAACTTCTTCATGAGTTTAGCATTGCTTGCCAGGTCCTTCATCATTTGATCATCTTTGCTTTTCTTTCCTGCCCTCCTCTTTTCTCACCATTTGTCCTTTCATTATTTAAGAATTTTTAGTACTAAGAAACCTCAAGTGAGTGAGCACAAGTTGAACACTGTATTATTTTCTTTTTAAATGGGGAAAATGGCTTCAGGAACGAAACTCTCTCAATTTCATAATTATATCTGTTAAGACATAGATCATTTGAGTGGCTGTTCTGGGTACTGGTCAATTGAAGATGTTAAAATGTCTTTAGAATAAATCAGTACTATGGTACCTGTTAACTCAAATATTATAATTCCTTTTTCTCAGCTGCATAAATTTTTTCATCCTCCTGTCAAAAGAGATGGTGCCTTGTGGAAATAAAAATACAACACTTAATGTAGTTAATAATTACCGTGCCCTACCTTTTATCCATTATATAGTTTTCCATTGGGTAGGGCAGTCAGAATCCCAGAGAACAATGGGATGATAAGTTAGTTGAAAGTTCAAAACTGAAAAATGCAAAATCACTATTTTCTAAGAATAAATGCTTTTGCTTTTTATTTAAAATCTTTTTGGAAAATATTCCATCCTAACAAAACAAAACAAAGCAAAAGGAAAAGAAAAAACCTTAAGAATTAAAGAAAACCCAAAGATAGGAAAAAAATCTAAAAGAAAGATGAAAATATTGTGTTGTCATAGGTACAAAAGGAAAATAAAATCAAAAACATTTTAAACATGTTTTGAACAGGTTTAATTAGGAAAAAATGGCTACAATTTAAGACAATTTCAAATAAGCTAAACTGCTATGCCATATCAGTGTATGGAATAATGACTTATGTTGAACATATAGGCATATGGTTCTGATTAATATGACATATTTCTCTGGGACTCTGTTATACTGAAGCTTTCATTTCCTACTGAGTTTCCTGGTCAGTAGAAGCAATTCCTCTTGTTTCAATGGCATGAGGAACCTAAGTATCTAGGTGGTAATCTCAACTCCAATTCAATAATCTATTTGGCTCTCCCTCGTGACCCCTAAAGGAAGCATTCTTCCCTGATAACAGAAACCTCTGAAATAAGCAAAAGTTATCAGAGAGCCATCTGGGATCAGCCTTCTTTCTGAACTTTTAATTTTAAAATAATTGAGACTTAACAAAAAACTGCAAAAATAAGACCAAGTTCTTATTATCCTTCACCTAGTTTCTCTGTAAAAATAGATTCTGACAGTACACAATCAGTGGACTCATGAAATGACTTAATATGGCATGAAGTTATCTCACATAATAGTAAATCTGACCAGGAGAATAATTTCACAGCAGAGGTGGGCCAATGGGTCACACAATATACTAGTTATACATATACCTTGTCACCCGGAAAAAACAGGACTCACAGAACTATGAAATGGCCTGCTGAAAATTCAATATGATTCCAGCTGGGAGACAGCACCCTGTGAGAGGATGATGCTGTCCTATAGAATGCTGTATATGCTTTAAATTGGCAGCTGATATATGGTGTTCTTTCTCCCATAGCTAATGCAAGGGATAGGATGAGGAATTGTTACTATTATATCTGATGGCCTCTCCCTTCCTAACAACTTGGCTCTCTGATGACTTTTGCTTATTTCAGAGGTTTCTGTTATCAGGGAAGAATGCTTCCTTTAGGGGTCATGAGGGAGTGCCAAATAGATAGTTTATTGAATTGGAGTTGAGATTACCACCTTGATATTTAGGCTCCTCATGCCACTGAAACAACAGGGGTAAAAAAAGCCACTAACTGGACTGGGGAAACTGATTCCAATTGACAAGGAAAAGCTGGAATGTACTTGCATATGGAGACATCTGGGATCCAAAAGATTCACTGAGGCACTTAGTACTTCCATGTGTAAGAGAAACAGTCAATGGATTACAGCAGAGTAAAAGTCAGATTTCAGTACTCCAGTAAAGGTTAGCTTGCTAAAAGTTTAGTGTCTTCAGAGGAGAGAATGTAGATCTTCTATGACCAAGGGGCTGGTTAAGGACAAGGGGAATATGGAATGAGTGATGGAAGAATATGTTTAAATATTAGCTGTCATGATTGGTTACCAGGAGGTATATAGAAAATATATTATATTTACATACATATTATAAGATCTATACATATTGAAAAAGAAAGCATTTCCTGACAATCTGATGCTCATAGCTGTGCCACATTGTTCTGCTGGACATGAATGATGTCATGGAACATCAACAGTAGATAAGGTCACAATAAGGCCACAATAAAGTAAGAAAAAAACACGGTCACTAAGCAAACCACAACATACCCAATTACCAGCCTCTTTCATATGAGTGATGCCTGCTTCAACTTTTAGATTTATTCTTATTCTAATTTTCTCTCCTTGTGGATAAGATTTAGCTGAGATACCCAATTACAGAATCTCCCTTTCTTTCTTAAAGTACTCCATCTATAGTCAGCCTGTTTCTCTATACTCTCCCCAAATCACCCATCTGATGTCCATACTCTATAACAGGTTCTAACACTCTTTCAGTGAGACACTGTGGTATATGTTCTGTCTTCCTACAATAAGTAACAAATCCAACTTGTTCAGCTGGTGGACTTTGGATGAAGTGTGTTGACCATGTTAATCATTCATTTTCTTTTCTCTGTCCTTTCTTCTATCATAAGAGGTATGTTATCCTTAGTTTCACAATTTGATTTTTAGGTTATAGAATGCCCTGGTAGGATTTTGATTGATCTAGGTGATAAGTAACACAGATGGGACTCTCTCTTCCTTTTTGAGGGAGAGGTTGTGTAGGAGGAATTGTTGCATCTCGACAGGTAGATAAAAGCAGTTTCTGTTGTGAGACTTAAATGTGGTAGAGGGGATGATTGAGGTTAAAGAGCAATCAGGAAAACACTGTGTTAACATTGGCCTGTTTGCTGTCAGCCTGAATCCCTTTTATTCCTGTGCTACATTTCACAAGAGGCCTGAAGTCCCCAGGCAGCATTGCCTAGGCTTTCTTTCCCGTAGACTTCTGTCTGACAAACATTGGCCAGTGGAAGGCACTGCCAAAACGTTGACTGACAGGAGTTGGGGAGAAGTTGATAGTGTGCTATCATTTGGATCTGAGTGTGTCCAAAGGCCCATGAGGTAAAAATTTAACCCCCCGTCCATGGTACTATCAGGAGACAGTGGAGCCTTTAAAAGATGAGTCTAGTGGAAAGAAGTCACCGGGGGCATGACCTTGAAGTACATGTTTGCCCCTGCCCTCTTCCTGTCTTGTTTCCAGGTCATTATGAGGTGAATTCTTTTACCACATACTCACACCATGAGGTACTGTGCTGCCACAGGCCCAAAGCAACAGGGCAAAGTGATAATGGATTGAGCTTCTGAAACCATGAGCCAAAATACATCTTTCCTCCATAGAAGCTGTTTATCTCAGCTATTTTGTCACAGTGGCAGAAATATAACACATGATGCTTCTCATGGTTTGACATTGGCTCCCTCATTGTTCTAAATCCAGCCAGAAAGTCTCTCCCTCCACAGACCCTTCTTCCTGGTGCCAGCTCAGCTCACATGTGGAAGGCTTTCACCTTCCCTCTGAATAAAAACTCTGTTCCATTTCCTCACCTGCCCAAAAAATTGGTAGCAACTTTCTGTTGTTATTTTGTTTGCCTTACCTTTCTTTATTTTGTTTTCAGGTCTTCCAGCATATCTTTAAATATTACCCCTATCCAACTTCCTCTGTGAAACACTTGGGTTAAATTATGTTTTCCTCCATTTTAACTAAAATGATATGGAATGATACACTGGACAAGCCTAATTTGTAGGTGCCTTTAAAACTCCTTTATGGAAAACAAGTTCTGAGTGTTATGATTAGTTATTTGGATAGTTATATTTTTCAAAATGGGATAACTGAATTCTAAGTTCCACAGGATTTTCTAACCAAATCCCAGGAAATTACAAACTATTAAAAAAGTAGATCAAGCTAGGCATGATGGCATAAGTCTACAATCCCAGTGATTGGGGAAGCTCAGTTAGGAGGATTGTAGTTTGAGGCCAGTGTAGGCAATTTAACTAGACCCTGTCTCAAAATAAAATGGGGGCATGTCTCAGTGGTATATTGCCCCTCGGTTCAATCTCCAGTACAAAAAAAAATAGTGCACAAATAATCATTTCCCTTCCATTCTTACCTTAGTTACATACAGTTTGACATAATATTTGGGACAAATAAGTGGAAAAATTCTCAATTATTTCCCAATTGTTTTGTAGTTTAAAATAGACATGGTAAGATAGGACCATAGAGGGCTAAAATGAAATATAAGTCTTCATGTTGCTTCTTCTCCTTGAAGCTGGTTGAAGGACATGAGCTGCTCTTCCTTGTGATGAAAATATGCAAATATGCTCTAGTAGGAGTTATGTGCAAATCCAGCCAGAGCTGAGGATCTTAATTTTTTATTCTCTCAGTGGGCACCTGCCTGGATTTCTTTTCTCAAGGTTAAATTATACCCCAAGGTGTTTCCAAGATCAGAACTGAATAAGACTCCAACCCTAGAAATGTTTGTAGGAGATCTCTGCATTAGAGCATCTTCTTTGCAAATTGCCTCATGTCTAAGCAAGGGAAAATAAAATCAAAATGTAGGAACCAAACAACAAAAATTTTAATATCTCTAAATTTGGGGTACAATTTATTAATGGAGTTGTGTTAATTCACCTTTTTTGTTTTTGATTAGCTGCTATAGTTACAGCTGTAGCTGGCAGTTTGTTTTACACTGTGTTGGAATAGTGAAGAAATAACTCATTTCAGAATGAGAGCACCATTACTGGGCATTCTGTTTGGATTCAGTGAAACTGAAATGCAAATTTCTTCTTCCTCTGTGCTTACTAACATGCTACAGACAGTTTGCTCCTACCAAACCCGGGAAAGAGTTCTCACCCATCTTTAGGGCTCACAGGAATTTTATTTCTCTCTTGATTTTTCAGTATATATTCAGTAAATGGGCCTCTTGTGGCCTGAAATAATTAATACACCTCTTTAGCTGTCCAAATTACCTCCAGGGAATGACTTAGAACTATGGAAAATCCAGCTCAGTGTCTCTGAAGAGCTCTGAGAAAGTCAGATGAAAGCAATCACTAAGAAGCAAGTAGAAATATATGCTATTTATTGAAACACTGAATGTGTTTGTGAGTTGAGCCTATTAGCTATGGAAGATTTTAAAACCTTTCTGCAATGCGTGAACATTCAAACCAGATCATGTGACCTTATTTTTGCATTCTCCAAGTACAAAGCATTTTATAGACTGTTTTCATTTCAGGGCACTGTCTTACATCCTTTCCCTGTTACTATTCAAGAGGCAGGAAAGTGGGTGGAACTGTAGAGAGAACACAGTCATCCCAAGGAATACTGATTAACACTGGTAAGCTAGAAAGAGTTTCGTCACATATATATGAACAAATCCAGGGCTTGAAAACTCACCAAACCACAAGTCCTTTTGGGATTTAGATTAAAATGAAAACTGTAACCTGGTAATGTGCTTTGATTCACACTTGTTCCATTAGCTCAAGGTCATTTCCCCTCTAGTCTCAATACTTCTGAATACACAATTCAAATCTTTCCTCTCAGCTTTCTGTCAATAGCCTAATCTATAGATATCCCCTTCCCTTGAATTCTCTGCATTAATCTGAGTTAAAGTATTCAGTCACAACCAATATTAGTTGAATGAATGAGGCAAACATTGATTCTTTTATTGCTTTGCATTTTGTTTGAAAATTGCATTATTGGTGTGTGTTTTATTTAAGTCTTTTCCAGACTATAAACTCATTGAAGTCAGGGATTTGACTTAATGTCACTTGGGTATTATTCACAAAGTTTTCTGTGGTTTATACAGACAGTTCAATAAACACCTACTTATTGATTATTGATGACCTTTATTATTGCTTCTTTAGTCATGACACACCAACCCACGACTGCCCCTGGGTACCCTGAGATTACTTGGTGCTGTTCTCCAGGACTGGTGTTCCAACAGGCACAAGTGATTCAGCCCCCAAGAGCCTGGGTGATTGCCTTGTTAACATACTGTGAAAAAAGGCTCACTACTTAATGTCGATTTGATCTGTATTTCTTCAGACCTAATGTTGCTCCTCTGAGGTCAGTGGTTTATAATTTACCACTACATTGTCATTTTGAAGGATATAACATCTTAGAATTTCCATATTTGGTAAAAATATTTTGTTTCAATATGATTCTATTGCTCCATAGGGCACAGCTTCTAAAGTGATTTAAAAGCAGGCTCACAACCTTTATCTGAAGAAGAATTTTTTCCTCTCTTTTTGCATCTGCCCTTAGAAATTATGAAAGATCAGAAATGGAAATAAGCTTTGCAATTTGTTCAATTGCTGCCGTTAGGCTTGTTACTGCAGGTTTCTGGAAATTTAAATGAATGAAGATGGTTTAATATTTTCAGGAAAAGCTTCTTAAATGGCTCAGTATTGATAAAGGCCTTTTCATGCTGAACAACAGGGTCTGCTGAGATCTTAGAGTTTCTGTTTTGATTTTGAAGGGAATGAAAGCAAGAAAATATTTTTTAAAAGCCCCCTGGAATCTAGTCAATCGAGCAGATATTGATGTAGTGTATTTTCTGTGTCCCAGTGTTCTAAGAGCCCCCAGATGAACTGGGGCTTAGTACTGGAGTGGCTAGCAACCCTGCCCTAAGAGGAAGTGAAAGGCAATTGGATACAGCGTTTATGCTGTGCCTTTGACAGAGTGCTGCTTCTTCCTGGTGCACAGCATAAGGCCTAGCAGTTCCACCTGGGACCAGTGAGTTCCTTACATAGGAAAGCGGTTATACTGGAAGACGGTCTTGTTGCTCTCATCTGACCCATGTCCAGTTTATGTTTGAGTGCTAGGAGCCCAGCCTGGTGTTCTTCCCAGCACCACAGGGAAAAGTGACTTGGGTTAGCCCCTAGTTCTTTGGATGGAAGGTACAAATTCAAACATCACTGTAATTAGAAATGAGTTCAAGCATTTTTATTTGCAAATCCTGGACAAGGACAGTAATGAGCTGGTGGGGAGGACACCTTCCTTTCCCAGGTCACATGATGCAAAAATGAAGAGCCAGGCAGGTAAAGCCATCCTGTGACAACCAGCAGTATCTACAGAGGGATCAGGTGGAGGTCACTTTAAGATCTCAGACAAATGCTTACATGGTTTCTTAAAAAAAAAAAAAAAAAAAAAAAGGCAGTGAAAACTGGAAGCTCACTGTGCTGGATGGAAGAGATGCTTCTAAGTTTTGATTTCTGGCCACCAGTTTGAGCCATTTGGGAGTGGTGTAGAACTGGAAACTGTGTCAAGGGTGACTGAGTCCTGCTTGTTGTGTGAGAAAATTAAATTGGTACTCAGCATGCATGCTGAGGCAAAATATAAGTGTAAGGATTCACTGTACCTTGTGCTAGGCCCTGGGATAAATATAAACCAGGCAGCCGTTGTGCTAGCAAAGAGTGCATGAAGTTTGAGGCAGGAGCATGAGAGGTGGGCATCCCTGTGTAGGCAACATGGTGCAAATAACAGGAGATGCCCAGTGGCATTGACATGTGGGAGTTAGGATGTGCTTGAGATGCTGTCAGCTGTCCAGAATTGCTGGAGCATAAAGTGTGAGAAAAATATAGCAGGGGACAAGATTGAAAATTGGTCCATCCATCCGTATCATGATGGGCTTTGCATATGGTACTGGAGAATTTGGAATTTGGTCTCTAGGGGATTGGAATTCAGTGAAGTATCAGAAACAAGAATGAAACATGATTAGATTATCATTTTAGGACTGTCACCTGTGCTGTCATGAGGTTGTAAAGGGACAGAGATAAAAGCAGGGAACCCTTTAAGGGATTCTACAGAGGTCATGGAAGACAGGGAGCACCTCTTGCAGTTCCACTTGTAGAACACTAAGAATGACATCTTGCGCTCTGGTGACATTTTTGTTCTCAGTATAAAGTCATATTTCCTGGAAAAGAAAAGAAATTAATTTTATATTAGAGGGAAAACTTCTTTACTTTCACATGCACTTTATCAATTATTACTTTGGTATCTTCCATTTACTACAGTATGGAGTCAAGTGTCCTTTCTAGCATAGTTTTTTTTTTTTTTTAAGGGAGAGAGGTATAGTGAGAAAGAATCAATTTGATTTAATTTTTCATGTGTCTTTCATTGCTCTAACACTTTGTTGTGTACATGGTGCTGGAATTGGAACCCGTATCCTTGTACATGCCACGCAAGCATGTTACCACAGAGCCATCACCCCAGCCCTCTAGCATAAGTTAATTTAGAAGAAACTACTTTCTCACTCCTCATACACATTTTTTAGTGCATTTTAAAAACATAGGTAGCCTAGGTAATCATTTAAATCTTTCTACTCTTTTCACTGCTCATTATAAGATGATTAATGAAATGAAAATTTATTAAGTGGAACCAACATACCAGAATATATATTGTATTCTATTCCAGTTATATCGATGGTAAACATACTCAGTAGCATATGTAAAGCAGAGTGCATTCATAGTTCTTAATGATTTTCTATTTTGTATTTCTGTTTAAAATACACTAGACATAATTGAATATTCTGGGAACTTTTCAAACCTATAATTGCATTAGAAAGTAAGCATAGGAAACAGCAAACACATTGGACTTTCTATGTTTCTTATACATTTCCAATCTTTGCCAATATTAGCTCATTTTAATCTACCAGTTTGTCATCCCATAAATTTGTTTTCATACATGGGACTCATCTCCCAGTAATTATTAGAGCTCATAATTACAGTCAGGAAGATGCTCAAGGGACAAGTGTGATGCCTGTAATCCCAAAAGTTCAGCAGGCTGAGGCAGGAAGATTCAAAGTTTGAAATCAACCTTGGCAACTTAGCAAGGCCCTAACTGAAAATGAAAAGAGTAGGGATGTGACTCAGTGATAGAGTACCCCTAGGCTCGATTCCCAGTACTAACGCAAACCAAACAAAATAAAGCAGAGCAAACCAAACCAAAGATGAATAGCAGTAGTATCCAAAGAATATACCAAAGACTCTTGAATGGTCTACAGTATATTAAAACTATATGGCTTGCTTCTCAAACTTACAGTTGAATACACATCTGTAATTGTCAAAAATAATTCTTTGAGCCTTTACTTTCATATTGGCAGGATGTTCAACATTTCTAACATGAGTATATTGTCCAAGGAAACTGGGGACTCAATCATCATGTCACTAGTAATGCTTAGACTTACTATACTCTTGGCCCAACTCTGCAGGCAGTTGTTGTCCTTCCAGGGAAGAACCGTGCTCTCCACTCCTCAATCCAATTCCTCCACCCCTAACTGCTAAGTGCTGACCAAAAGTGTATCCAGTGGGCCTCTCAGACTCATTTACTGCCCATGTTTAGCCTTTGCTCTTCATTGTTTCCAGTCTCCCCCCAAGGCTGGCTGGACCCTGATGGTCTTCCATCATTGGCCTTAACACTGTTCAGAAGTTCTTCCCTGAACTCAGCATTAAACCAGTGATGCCTCCCAGCATGATGAGATTATTTTGAGGCTCTTTTAACCACATTCCACCACAGACGGTAATCAAGGTTATCTAAGAGACCCTGCCAAAATTCCCCTGGTTTTAAATTTCAGAGAGCAAGAATTAGGATATAAATGTGTTCTCTTCTAAGAGATCATTGGATCCTACAAATCGAGCTGCTTTTTGCCTTTGGATAGTTTGAGTGCAGAGGCAGCAGGTAGCAGCATCTCTTAACCATTCTCTAATTCAGAACAGCATATATTACACTCAATTCTATTTATATCAATGGTGAAAGTATTCACCAGCACTTGTAAAGCAGAGTACAATTGATAGGTTTTCATGTTTTTCTATTTTAAAATACTTAATTGAGCACTGTGGACAGTTTTCAAATCCTTAATACTGAGAGGAAATAAATGCAGCATTAGCATATTCTTATATAGCTTACAAAGTATACTTTCCTACTATAATTTGTTTACATAAACACATGAACTCCTTAAATGATCACTCCAAGGATAGAGAATAAAACTTCTCTGATTAAAAATCAACAACCCAGGGTTAGGGGTGTAGCTAAGCTGTAGAGCACTTGCCTAGCATGCTCTTTGGGCTCATTCCCTAGCTCCCCAAAACAAACACAAACCAGGAAAATAAAACAAAAAAAATGAGAAAACCACATGACATTGTACAATATCATATCAAATCAAACTAAATCACAGGAAAAACAAAACCAAATAACCCAAGCTATAAGCAAGATTATATGGATTTCTTGGGTTGACCATCTTTTTGTCTTAAAGATCTCTGTCTTCCTGAGTTGGATTAGAACATCAAATCCATCACCCATATCAGAACACATAATTCCCTTTGGAAATGATACCTTGTCCTTACACTCCTTAATTAAGATTAAGCCTTCTTTAAAATATTTGTAAGTCCTGAAATATCCCCCACTCTTGCCCATCTTTTTTATAGAGAAAGATAATAAAAATGGAGAAGAGGAGAAAGGCCAAGATATATGTGGGTTTCTTAGTTCATGGCTCAAAAGGTGCAGAAATTCTAGAACAATTCTGAAAGGTGAGGAGGCAATTTTCAAGGTAAAAGTGATTTGACTTTATGTTGCTTTACTTAGGGTTTTATAACTTCAAAAGGGCATCATTTGACATATGAAATGAAAGGCAGGGGCCTAGAGTTTTAGATGTAGCTGTCCAGATCATGAATCCTATTTTTCCCCCTCTCTCACTTAAGGGGCCATTTTATAATTTTCTTTGTATTCTGGAAATTTTTCTCTCTCCTCATTTCCAAAGTTCATTTTTTTCTTAATTTATTATTAAATAAATTTTTTATCATACTCATCAACTTACACTTAGCATTTTAGCTAATGTCTTTATCATTAGCCTTGGGCAGTTTAGAAAGGGGAATTTATACCACAGATAAAATGTGTACATTTTTTACAAATAAAAATTGTTTCTGATTAGCTAGAATTTTATTAAGGATTTTTGCATCTATGTTCATCAGGAAAATTGTTCTGTAGTTGTCTTTTCTTGATGTGTCTTCATTGGACTTTTAGTATCAGCATAATATTTGCTTCATAAAAAATGTTTGGGAGAGCTCCAACTCTTTCAATTTCATTGAAAAGCTTATAGAGGATCAGTGTTAACTGTTCTGTAAAAATTTGGTAGAATTCTGCTGTGAATCCATCAGGTCCTAGGCTTTTCTTTTTTGGAGGGCCTTTGTTCCTTTGATTTCACTATCTATGATAGGTTGGTTTAGATTTTCAATGTCCTCTGGTGTTAATCTGGGGGTGTCGTATATGGCCAAGTATCTGTCCATATCTTCCATATTATCAAACTTGGCAGAGTTTAAATTTTCAAAATAAGTTCTGGTAATCTGCCAAGTTTGATTTTGCTTGAGTCTGTGATGGCATCTCCATTTTCGTCTTTGATTTTGTTGATTTGCTTCACTTCATTCTTCATTTTGGTGAGGTTGGCAAGGGGTCTGTCAATCTTATTTATTTTTTCAAAGAACCAACTCTGTTTTGTTGATAATTTGTATTGTTTTTTTGTTCTCAAATTCATTTATTTCAGCTCTGACTTTAGTTATTTCCTGTCTTCTTTAAGCTTTTGGATTGGATTTTTTCCTCTTTTTGCAGGAGTTTGACTTGGAGCAAAAGACTATTATTTGGACTCTTTCCTGATTTTTGAAGTATGCACTCATTGCTATAACTTTACCTCTTAAGAATGCTTTCATACTATCACAGAGATTTCAATATGTCGTCCTATCATTCTCATTCATTTCCAAGAATTTCTTGATTTCTGATCTCATTTGGTCTTTTATCCATTCTTCATTTAGGATGGTATTATTCATTCCAAGTATTTGAGTAGTTTCTGTTTTTCATGTTGTTGATTGCTAAGATCATAGCATTATAGTCTGACAGGATACATGGGACTACATGAAGTTTTTTGTATTTTGTTAAGGTTAGTTCTGTGGACTAGGATGTGGTCTATTTTAGTGAAGGATTTGAGAGCTTCTGAGAAGAAGGTAAATTCAACTGATTTAGGATGAAATATTCTGTAGATGTCTGTTAAGCCCAACTGGTTATTCAAGTTGATCCGATTGGAGATATCTTTGTTAATATTTTTGTTTTGATGATCTGTCTAGTGTTGATAATGGTGTATTGAAGTCCCTCTGTATTATTGTGTTGAGATCAATGAGGAGTTTAATGTCCTTGAGTATTTTTCCCATATATTTGGGGGAGTTATGATTGGGTGAATAAATGTTAATTATCATTATGTCTTCTTGATGAATTGTCCCTTTTAGTATGATGCAGCGTCCATGTTTGTCCCTTCTGACTAGTTTTTGGTCAAAATTAACTTTATTGATATTAGGATTGCCACGCCAGCTTGCTTTTTTGGACCACAGGCCTGGTAGACATTTTGCCAACCTTTCATCTTCAGTCTGTGTCTGTTTTTGAGTGTGAGATGTATCTCCTGGAGAGAACAAATTGTTGGATTTTGTTTTTCGACCCAGTAAGCCAATCTATGTCTTTTATTTGGGGCATTGAGGCCATTCACACTGAGAGTTAGGATAGATATGGGAATCTGAGTCTCAAAGTTTGTGACTATTGCTGTGTTTTGTGCCATCTTGGATCTCTTGGTGTGTATTGTGGTTGTAGACACTCTCTTGTTTAAGGGTTTAGGGAATTATTTGCATGTTTTTCTGAATGAATAATATCTTTGAGAATATTCTGTAATGCAGGTTTTGTGTTCATGTATATTGCTAGCTTGAATTTATTATTGATGTATTTAATTTCTCCATCACATTTAAAGATGAGTTTTGCAGGGTTTATTATCTTTGGTTGAAAAGTGTTTTCTTTCAAGGTTCGAAAAATGTTGTTCCAAGCTCTTGTGGCGTTCATTGTCTGATCTGAAAAATCCATAGTGATTCTAATTGGTCTGCCTCTGAATGTGATTTGCGACTTTTCCCTTCCTGCTTTTAGAATTCTCTTTAATTTCTTTGTTATTCATTTTGTATATAATATGTCTTGGTGAATTTGTTTGGTTAGGTCTGTTTGGTGTACTATAGGTGTTTTGGATTTGGTATTCTGGGTCAATTCTGATGTGAGGAAAATTTTCCTTGGCAATTTCACTTGGAAGGTTCTTAATGCCCCCTGTTTGTTGTTCGATGTTTTCTTCAATTCCAAATACTCTCAGGTTATTTCTTCTCATCTCATCAAATATTACTTTGAAGTTCTGGTCATGTGCAATAAGTTTCTTTTCTTGTCTGTCCTCCTTGAACTCAACATTGCTCAGCCTGTCTTCATTATCTGATGTACATTCTTTGAGAGTTGAGGTTCTATTTTCTGTTGAGTTTACTCTGGTATTAGTATCTTCCAATGAGCGTTTGAATTGGTTGACAGTATTTTTCAATTCTCAGAGTTCTCCTACATCTCTTTTTCAGGGTGTCTAACTCTTTATAAATATTTTATTTCATCTCATGGAATTGTTCCCTTATTTCTTTATGTAAGTTTTCTCTCATCACTTGAAATTGGTCTCTGATCTCTTTCTTTAATTCTTCTTTCAACTCTTTGATTGAATTACTAATCATAATATTGATACATTTTCTTGGTTTTCATCTAGGACCCTGACCATGGATGGACTCCTTGGATGGAGAGCTGTGAGGTTGAGGAGGAGAATTATTTCCCCTTTTCCTCATTTTCAGATACAGGGGGTGTGGCTTGAAGACTGACAGTGAATATTACTCTTGGAGGGTTTATTGGAACTTCTTATGTCTTTGCTTTGTTAGATGGAGTGCTATTTGGATATCACAGATAAATAGTTGCCACTACATTCAGTGAAGAATTGTGAGCCTTTAGGTGATTACACCAGAGAGTTTCAACTAAAACAGTTATAATGGTGATTAGTACCAATCCCGTAGGAGTAGTTATCTTCCATGAGAGCTCTCACAATATATTAAGATAGTTAGCAAATACCCGTTTTTCAAGAATGACCTTCTTTTAGTTAGCAGGGCCTCTGTAGTTGGGGAGAAATAGTGGAACTCTTGACTTAGAATAAAGAGCTAGAAGATATTAACATGTTGTAGGCTTTTCAATTAAGAATAAGGAAAAGATAGAAATGAGATGTGAGTGGGATAAAGAGTTTGAGTTAGGATGAGAGAGAACAGCATATAGTTTAGGAACTTACAAAGTACAGGGAAGAAGAGGTTAGCATGAGGTGTGGTTCTCTTCACCCCAAGGAGATGGTGGGTTAGTTTGCTGTCATGGAGAGTTTCCCCAGTTGGACTCCAATGCTATAGAGACAGCAGTCGAGCTCAAGAAGACGCAGTGATAGTAGAAACCAATCACCTCATAGAAGTGGAGTTGTCCCGGAGATTTCCCATTCGATCACAGAGCCAAAGGAGAAGCAGTTTCCCTTCATCATGCCATCTTTGGCCCCTGTTTCCTACTATAAAATTGCACGCACACACACACACACACATTACAATTTGCCCTCCCACAATGTTTCTGAAACACATCTCTATTGGATATGGAGTCATTAAAAGAATTTTGGTTGAGAAGAATTCCTCAGGTAGCTGAGAGTTTCCTTCAAAGAGAAGGGAGGGAAAACACAAAGATACACACAGACCCAGAAACAGACAGACAGACAGACAGACACACACACACACACACACACACACACAGACTGTAGAATATGCGGATCCTGCAAAAGTGAGTCTGCAAAATCTTACTCAGCAGCATCTAACTGTAGGGAGAAATGTATGGCATATTATATTTTTCCTCATGGATATTTACATTTACCTCCCTAACACCAAACCTCTCCCTCTTAAGCTCTCCTTTCAATGCTTTCCTAGTTATTATCACCATAAAGATTGCATATTTCATCTACAAAGCAATTTACTTTGCAGAAAAGTAAACAAGAGGAGATGAAGAATCTCAACTATTTACTAACAATCATCAGAGTCTGTGCTAGACACTGGATACATGGAATTGAACAAGTTTAGAATTTATAGAGAGGGAAAGGGGTTATATTAGAAAAGAGTCTTCATCCAATTACCTAAACAATTGTGAAAACCACTTAGGAAAGAGAATTGTAAAGCTATAAGAACATAAAGCAGAACACAGATTTAGGAGACTTACCTGAAGTCTTTGAAGAAGTGGTATTTAATCTTGAAGCTGAAGTTTGAGGCAAGCCAGTGAAGAATGGTTAGGAATGTGGGGCCTACTCCAAGGGAACATTGGAAGAACTAAAGCTGTCAGGAAGCATACAGTGCAAAAGAGAGAGTGCTAGGAAGTCAGTCTGGGAAAGAAGCAATTGGAGTCAGTTCCAACTCAGCCTTAAAGGTCATATTTGGAACATTAGATTCTATACTAAATGAAATGACATGCTAACAGTTTCAAGGAGAATGATATGACCAGGTTTGCTTTTTTTTTTTTTTTTTTGTCTTTAATTTGGAGAATGGATTGGGTGAGAATGAATGCAGTGATAAATTAGACTATTTCAGTTATGCAAGTGAGAGTGATGGTAGCCTTCTGGTAGGGTGATGAAGCCAAGAGACAGTCTCTCTCATAATATTTTCTAACCACATCCATTCAGGAAATTAACTGATGGGACCAAATTTGCAGTATCATGTGGGGTATTTAGTTCAGAAAGAAAGAAGAAATGAATTACATTGTGGTTCTTTAAAGAATGGAAGGAAGCTGAGAATGACTTATTTCTGGATAGGTTGTAGAGCTGTCCCTGCATTGCTGGAAGATCTTCAAATAGTCATTCCTGCTTGGAGTTCTAATTTATATAATTTCTTGATGAAGAAGAGTAAATTAGGGATAGATTTCTATCAGAACTCATACTTATTTTCACAGACATTTAAATCATTAGTGTATATTAATTATGTAGTTAGAAGTGAATTAATGACTTTTGTCTAAAATTATTGAAATTTTGCTGTCTTACATGTTAGTATATAAACTTTGTGGTTCTGTAGCGCCATCAGTGAATTACTAAGGAAAATAGTTATGTAGGTTAGAGAAATCTGGGAATTTTAAAGTTCTATAAACATTTTAAAGATATTTTGACTTGGGGCTGGAGTAGTGGCTGAGCGGTTCAGGTGCTTGCCTGGCATGCACAAGGATGTAGGTTCTAGCCCTAGCACCATGTACAAAGCAAAGTGAGCAATGAAAGCAACATGAAATACTAAATAAAATTGATTCTCTCACTGTCCCTCTCTCTTTAAAAAATATTTTGACTTATAGCTGAGACTTTAGAAGATCCTGTCTCAAAAAACAGGTATTTTGTCATGGTGAGAATTTTTTAAAAAAGTATATCCGGATAAGGTGTAATGTCATACAACCTAAAGCATTTGTAGAGATGTATTGGGAAGGAGCGGGAGCGGGGGGGGGAGGGATAAGGGTGGGTAATTGGGGGGGGGCTCTTAGGGGTAAATCTAATTTTCAGAATTTAAATATATTATTTTATTAGAAGTTTGTTCAACAAATACATTTCTTAATAAGAAAAGTATATGGCTCTTAAATGATACTGAGTTCTTAAATAAAATCCTGATTGGGAAATCTTCATTTATCCAAGTGAGGAAGAAAAAATGAGGTTATATTTTTGAAAGTATTTTCTGATGCTAAAAGGTGGAAATTCAAAAACTACAGAAAATTAAATTGTGAAAGAGGTTTTTTCACTCTGCACTGATTGCTGAATGTTCTGATCTGGTGATAGATTGATACCGCACATTTCACAGTGCTAAGTTACATGAAGTGGGTTTATTACTTAACAGATGGGTACGGAGAATAAAAGAAACTGGGAGCCATTGTGAGCTGGTTCCCCAATGCTCAAGAAAGCTGCATGGGACTAGAAACCATGATTATGCCCCATGTACACCACAGCTGTAGGACCTTGAAAGACAGCCCACCTGACTTTATGTACCTCAGGAACCATGTGGCTCTCTGAACAAAGCTCTGAGGGGCATCTTGCATCTTAGGATAGAGGAACAATGCCCCTGCTGTTCTGGAAGTTCTTCCCAAAGTCAAGGTGTTGAATTCTCTAGGATGGATGGAACAATGCCCAGGCTATTTCAGGCTTTTCTTCTCTGTCTCTGGATACTGCACTCCTAGCATATTCTACAGTTATTTTTCAGAACTGCACACAAGAACTAGGTCAATCCAAGGCCACCTTGAGAACCGTTTCACCTAAATAGTAAAGTAAAAACATTACTCATTATCCTACTCATCTAAGACAGAATGTTTTCCAGATCTCTCTAGGTCATTTTCTTCCTTTGTGAATTTACTTGTTATGTACATGAGAACATACTGAAAATTTGTTTTCCATAACTTCCTGATCAAAGGGCAGAAGATACATCTTGTGATATTAGAAAGTGAATAAAATATAATTTTTGGACAGCATATGAGACTGTATCACTTTGAGTTATATTTTTTATTTTAAATGAACATTTTCAAACATGCATAGAAACAGAATATGATGTAATTCTCTTGCACTTATCACCAAATTTGAGCAATTAGTCATATTTAGCCAATCTTTTCTCATTTATTCCAGTCTCTCTCTCTCTCTCTCTCTCTCTCTCTCTCTCACACACACACACACACACACACAGTAAAGTATTTCCTTTTGAAAGTGGAATGTATTAAATTCCAGATGTCATTTCACTTGTAAGTTCTTCTCAATGTGCATCTGATAAAGGTTATTTTTAAATAATTAAATAGCATTGTCACATGTAAAATACTTAAATCCTTGTTTTATCCAATACGTAATTTATATTCAGTCATCTTCTATCATCTAAATAAATATCTTTTTACAGTTGGCTTGTTTAAATAGAAGGGGAAAAAATGCTTTTGGTTGTCATGTTTCCTATATTCCATTTAATTTTCAAGAAGACTCTCCCAACCCTCCGCTTCTTATGTTGTTTATTTGGAAAGAAACCTGGTTATCTGTCCCATGGCATTTTCACACTCTTTATTTGACTTATTGATTCTTCATGATTTATTTTACTTCTGCCTCTCACCCCTATATTTCTTGAAAACTAATAGTTATATCTAAAATTTTGATGGGAGTCAGGTTCAATTTTTTTTTTGTCAAGAATATTTCCTAGTTGGTGCTGTTTTACTTCCTATTGAATCAAAGTCCTGTGTCACCTGGCTGCTCATATTTAGTGATGCTAAGTTAGTTTGGTTGTTGTTAGCCCTTTACAGCTCCACTCATCCTTTCCCATAGTCATTGTAATAACAACCATTGATGAATATTGACTTGATCCACAAGTTCATTAGGGGTGGAAAATGGTGCTTTTCTAATTCTAACTTCCCTGCTGCATTTATTATACACAGAGAACTTTTCCATGTGTTAACAATTTGGTTACTCCAAAACAGTTTGTGCCACTGAGGCCCATTTCTTTCCCTTTGTCTGTCTGTTTTCATGATAATAAATTAGTACTTAAACAGTCTCTGCTGGTTACTAAGGAGATGTTTAGGTTTTCTGATTTCACTGTGAAAGCATTTGCATACTGCCCATCTTTGGCTAGTGAGAGTCCCTTTAGGGAAATTCTTTTTTCCCTCTGACATGATCCCAATTATGCTGGGTGTCTTCCTTGCTTTCTGGCACAAAGAAAAATGCTCCCATTCTTGTTATTTCTTTTTCATTTTTTTTCTAAGAGGGACAAAGAGAGGGAAAGAGAGAATCATTTTTATTTAGTTTTCCATTGCTCCAATACTGTGTTGTGTACATGGTGCTGGAGTTCGAACCCATGTCTTTCCACATGCCAGGCAAGTGGTGTAATCCCTGAGCCACCACTCCAGCCCCTCTTGTATATTTCTTATCTAGAAGTAGAAGCATCTATTGCTTCTTATTGCCTTCATACCCTGTAGGTGAAAATTGTACCAAACTTTAAAACTTTTATTAGATATTTAGATTACTTTAAAACTTTTAACATTGGGTTGGGGATGTGGCTCAGTGGTTAAGCTCCCGTGGGTTCAATTCCTGGTACCAAAACAAACAAACAAGCAATATAAAAAGAAAGAAAGAAAACCAAACTTAATCTTATAAATATTCCAGGATCAATACTTTTGTTTACCTTTGTGCATAAAGAACTCCCAATCTTTGATACTTTATAAGGTTAGGCTTTAAGAAATACCATAATAATTTCTAATGATAGTGCTTCATTCTGCCACATTTGCTCTCAAAAGTTTACACCAACTTATACTTCTACCAGCAGTATTCGGAAGTGAATTTGTTCTGTCCGTCAACTTACTTTTATCCTTAACAAATTAAAAATAAATTGTCTTGGGGCTGTAGCAGTGGCTCAGCAGTTACGGCACTTGCTCTTATTTTTCTTTGCTTTTCTTTCACTTTTAGTGGGAGTGGATTTTTTCCTCTCAGAAAGTAGGAGAAAGATTTTTAGTTAAAACTATGTCTTGGATTGTGAAACATACTTAGGTAGGTAGACATGCAAGACTCTGCCATCTGTCCACCCACTCATCTATCCATCCATCTGTCCTCCATCATCTCTATCTATATACCTGTGCTCATTTATCTCCTTACTTCATTCACATTCTCCCAGTGACTTAAGTGATCATTTAATTATATTTCATAGATACTTTTTTACTCAAATATTTTCTTGTCAAATGTAAATGCATTATTTTGTGTATGTGTATATAAACTCATGTTAATAGTATGGTATATTTTATTCATCCTCAATTGCCTTCAGTTTTCCATCAAGCATAAATGGTAAAATGGATACTCTGTTAATATTACCAAATAAAATGGCAAAAAATTTCCTGGTGTTCTGAGTGTGTGTAGGCCATACTTTAACTAGATAATACTATTGGATTTCTATAAGCAGTGCAATGGGATTTCTTCTACATATCTATGTCCTCATTAATAATGTTCTAACTTATCAGACTAAAATTTCTAGTATCATTGCTTTAATTTGTTTTATTGCCTTTATGAAAGAGGCCAAAGAGACCATTTACCCCTTCCACTATTTTGAGGATAGAATAAGAAGGCTTTTCTTAGTTGCTGAATCTGATGAGACCGTGATCTTGGTCTTCCCAACCTCCAGAACACTACAGAACAGTGAGAAAGAAATTTCAGTTGATTACAAACCACCCAGTATATAGTATTTTGTCATAGCAACCCAAATGGCATAAGATAACATATATTATGCATTTAAAAATTTCACTGAGATACTTCTTGTTTTGAATTGTGAACCAATGTCTCTTAAGGATTAGCTACACTGGCTAGTAATATGAGTTCTACACTGGTTAGTAATGTGAGTTGAGGGAGGGCAGAAGACCAAGAAGGGTTTGCTAGTCCAGTGAATCCAGTGAAGTTAAAGAGGGTAGAGGTTAAGAACCCCAGTGTAGAAATCCTCAGAGAGTCTGTGTTACCCCTGTTTTTCTCCATGTCTCTGTGTATCATTTTTTATTCTGCTTCTTGTAAGGCTTTAGAGAGAAACAGCATTAGAAAGCAGACCCACTAGGTTATAACTCCTGCGTCCTGGACTATTGGATTGCAGAGTAAGTAAAAATGAATGTCTGGGGGCAGCTGCTTACTGGGCACCTGTTTATGTAGCCTACGCACCCCAGCTGGGCTTGTTCAGTCACTTCCTGATAATACTCTGTAACATCTGCACTGGCAATGTGAACAGTTGCCACTGATTTTTATGGTAAATACATAGGAAACAATCGTCCCAAACACACAGAGGAGCTGTATTTACAAAGTTTTACTTTAATATATCCTCTGCTCCTGCAGCTGCTCTCTCTCCCAAGCTTCAGGCAACCTCCTTTACTAAACACATCCTTTAAATTATTTTTAGTATTTCCATGGAAAGGTTTATTTCTGTAGTACATCTCCCCCTCCCACCTTTATAATTATTCCAAGGTTAATTTTACTGAGGAAGTGAGAAGCCCCATGTTAAGTTGCCATATGGGCAGTAACCAGAAGTTCCTACTCTGTTGAGTAAATATTTTTTTTCACAAGTTGATGTCCTGTTTTATAAGTCATCTGTTCATTCTTTTGCCATTTATCCTTTAGGGTACTTTTAAGAATTTGATTTCTGAGTTATTTATTTACCATAGATACTATGATATTTCCTGCCATTTTAATGCAAATGTTTATAATGTAAATACTAAAATATTTTATTTTTGTTTATTTTTTGAATATTGCTAATGAATAAAGGAACATTAATACTTTCAAATACATTTCTTATTTCCTTTATGATGTCCTGAATAATAATTATTATTGTTATTATTATTTTGTATCAGGGATTGTAGCCAGGGGTACTTTACCACTGAGTCACATCTGTATCACCCCCCCCTTACCCTTTTAAATTTTGAGACAGGGTCTCACTAAGTTGCTTAGGGCCTCACTAAGTTGCTGAACCTGGCTTTGAACTGGAGATCCTCCTGCCTCAGCTTCCCAAGCTGCTGATTTACAGGAATATGCCAATGTGCCTAACAAATGTCCAGTATTACTTTGATCTTAGACAATTATAAGAATCAGAGGAGGTCATGGATCATAAACTTTTAAGTCATTTGAATATAAAAGTTTATATTTGCTGTCACTATTCCGATAAACATAAAGTAAAAAACCATGCCCAATGAATGTAAAAGGGATATTCACCAATGACCAGTAATGGGGAGGTAAATTTAGATACCTAATGGATGTTTACAAAAATTTAAAAGATTTAAAATTTTTAAAAATATTTTAGGAAACAAGGAAAACCTAGGTGCTATAGTCTAGATCTGAAAAGTCTCCCACTGGTCCATGTATTAAAGGCTTGTTCTATAGCTTGGCTCTATTTGGAGATGGTGGAACCTTTAAGAGGTGGGGCCCATCAGAAGTCTTTTGGTCATTGGGGGTGTGTCTTTGAAGGGGACTGTGGAACCTGGCTCTTTTCCTCCCTCTTTTTTCATTTCCCAGCCATGAAGTGAGCAGTTTTGCTCTCTGCCACCTGCTTTCTGCTTCAGCATTTAGGACTAGGAGGAATTTAAAACATCATGGTGATGAGCAGAGTTCACTGTCTCCATCTTGCCTCTGTTTAGGGTGCAGCTCCTCTTGGCTGCTCTGTGGATGTTGATCTCTGTCCTTGCTGCCTGTGCTGCTGTGTCATCTCTGGCAGGTGTAACTCATTGTCTCTACTGTTAGCACAAGTGAGTCCACAATGATACTCCCAGACAGACTGGCCAAAAGATGGTATCCTTCATCCTACCTCTTCCTCATATTTACCTTTCACGAGTAATGAAGATTCCAAAAAACTCTACTTTGGTTCTTGTTTTGGGCAGTTGACCTTGTATTCTTTTCCTAGCGGATCATGACCTTTCTGGTGAACTTGCTAGCTTTGGTTATCTTCTGAATCCACCAATAGAAACACAAAAGAATCTCTGAACCCTCCATGTCAACTTCTTGTTGCTATCACCAAAATACTCAACAAAAACAACTTAGAGAAGCACAAATTTACTTTATTTCACAGTTTCAGAAGTTTAGTTAATGGAGGACTAACTCCACTGCACTGGTCCCAAGGTGAGGCAGAACATCATGGTGAAAGGGCATGGTAGAGAAGTGCTGCTCACTTCCTGGTGGCCAGTGACCCACCTCCTCCAGCCATGCCCCACCTGCCTACAGCTATTCCATTCAAACTAGGACCGACTGATTGGGTTACAACTCTCGAAATCAGTCAATTTAGCTTGAATATTCCCACGTTAACTCAGTATCTTTTGGGGGACACTTCATATCCTAACCATAACACTCTAAATGCCCTGTTATGTTAGAAAATAGGGAGCTGTTTAAGGCCCTGTCTGTCTGAATTCTTCCCAGTCATTTCTTTTCTTTTCATTTTTTGAGAGAGGAGGGACAGTGAGGGAGAGAGATAGAGAGAATCAATTTTATTTAGTTTTTTATGTAGCCTTCGTTGCACCAACACTTCGTTGTTTTATGGGGCTGGGGTTCAAACCTGTGTCTTTGCGCATGCCAGGCGGGTGCTATAACCACTGAGCAACCAATCCAGACCTAGTTATTTCTATTCTTGTCATTCAGGCAGCATATTCAAAAGGACATCAGAACAGCCTTGGGTTCCTAAGATGAGCTTGTAGTGTTTAGAGATTATGTCTGGGTATTCCAGCAGAATTCTATCAACCATTTGCATTTTTT
>PVKS010012019.1:0-54946 GCA_004027875.1 Aplodontia rufa | reverse complement strand
TTGATTGTTTGATGATGATTCCCTCCTAATTGTAAGACCATGTTTAATGAATAAAAAAATAAAAAAGTGTAAGTCAAAATAAATCTCTCCTCCTTATAAGTAGATTGTCCCAGGGATTTGTTACAGCAACAGAAATCTAACTAACATATCGCTGTACTCCCAGCTCACACCCTATACTCACGGACTTGATACTGAGCTTCCAGGACTGAAGTAGCTGCCATCTGCTGACATATGGATGGGTGTGGCTACAAATCTCTTCCACTCCTGTCCTGCCCCTGAGATAAAGCTCCTTCTGTCTGTTCACTGATGCTAGAAACAATTTTTTCCAGGAGTCCAAGATCATGAGACTGAAGATTTAAGTGTAAATGTCTCCGGGAGAAAAAAAAAAATGGAAGTCATTCAATTCCCACTAAGATGTGAATGACTGACGTGGTGGTGCTTTTCTGATAGGGGCCTGGAGAGTCAACAGGGACTCAGCAGAGGTGAGAAGCCCAGGGCTTTTTATTCTCACATAGGGACAACACCACATATCCCAGAAAAGATGGTGAAAGGTGGGCGCAAAGGGAACCAAGTCCTGCTGCCCATGGATCACATCTGTGACGGTGGAAGGGGACTTGCCTGGAAGGCCTGCTTCTCTCACCAGCATTTCCACTGCTACCTGTGAAGCTGGGCAGAGCCCTTGCCTGCCCTCTCAGCTCCTGTAAATATGGAAGGAAGATAATGGTAATGATGCTGATATGTCCCCTGGAGCTGGGGAGCAGTATGGTGAACCTTCCCAGTGTGGGAAGTGATGGTTGCCATTTTAAACATAGTGGTGACAACCCTTCGTTCACAGAAACATGGTGCTCCGGGTGGAGAGGGGAGGTCAAAAAGTTAGCACTCCAGATCTGAGTGACCCTGAGCCTCCCACACCCAAGGATGTCACTCTACCTCCAAGGCTGGAGTCCATTTGTCCCTCAGGCCTAGGACAACTGCCTCTCCCAGGACAACTGCCTCTCTCATGCTCCCCTCCCCACCCTGCCCCCTGGAGGACCTGGTCTGGGACCTCTCATCCCAGTTTTAACTCAAGCAAGTGTTTGCTAAACAAACTTTGTTTTAATTTTTTGTCTCTCTTTAGTGGAAAATTTTAATGAAGCCACTGAAAAGTGAAGAGGACCACAAAGTAAAACTAGAAAAGTAGCAGCCACCGCAGTGTCCCCCCCCCAACCCCAGGGGTGTTTCTGTTCTCACTAGGAAACGCCCCAGAATCTAGAAGTCATTCCCTTTCTGACTCTGCTTTTGTCCTCGATTGCTGTCATTTCTGCCTTGTGTGATGAGTCAAGGTGTCTACAAAGGTGCTCAGGCTACAGGAGGATGCAGGCACTCCCCCCTTCCATGGAGATGTGTAACATTATAAAAATGTCACAGTGTAAGACCAGCATGTGGGATGGGACATACATCAGTTGGTCGCATTTGGAAAATACTGTCTGCCACACTAGCTTCTTAATGAGGGAGAAAAACCAAAAGGTTTCATTAAAAACTATTAACTTGGGCTAGAAAATAAAGTGTAAAACTGTGAATTACTGCAAGCACTAATAATGCAAGAAAACAGTGTAATTACCAAAGCATTTGCATAGAATACATTTCAATAATGACGGAGAAATTTGTTAAGTGATCCACAGCCTACAAAGTCTCTGCATCATAATCTCCTTTAATCCAGCGAAGCAGGGATGGCCATGTCCCAGCTAGGGAGACTAGGGCTCACGGCAGTATCTCACCCTGGGTCACCCCAGGTGACAACCATTTCAAATGTCCAAATACCCATTCCATGGTTGCCTTGTCTAATCCTGCGCTTGTCACCTGCGTGCTTGCCTTCCTGTGTCTACAAGCCGCATGCTGCCCTCAGGACAAAGGGCTCTAGTCACCCTCCCTGGGCATCACCATCTCCTCTCTGGTGCCAGAGGTCAGCAGCCCAGGTTCAAACCCTGGCTCTTTATTCTGGCAGCTGAATGTGCTCCTTGTCTGTATACTGAGATCTGCCAATCATCCAGACAGACCTCGTGGAACTATGAGGAAGATTAAGGAAGACAGTACATGTTATGCATTTAGCACAGTGCATCGTAAACACTCATTAAGAGCTGGCTGCTTGACACAGCAAAATCTATGTTCATAGCAGGTCAATGTACAATAGCTAAATTATGGAACCAACCCAGATGGCCCTCACTGGATGAATGGATCCAAAAACTGTGGTATTTGTTTACAGTGGAATTTTACTCAGCAATTAGAAATAATGATATTGTGGTCTTTGAAGATAGATGGATAGTGATTGAAAAAATCATGTTGAGTGAAGTCAGCAAAACTCAGAGAGTCAAGGGTGGAATGTCTTCACTCATTTGTGGAGGCTGGAGCTAGACCCAGGCTTAGGTGAAAGGTAGTCCAAGTCATGTATTAGACCCAGCAAAAGCATAGCAACACATAATCTAGGAAAACTAGAGATATGTGGAGTGGGCGGGAAGGAATCATTCACAGGAGGAGAGAGAGAAGGAGAATAAGGAGGGATCTAGAGAGACAATCAAAATTGTAGCATAGTGTTTATCCCCCTGAGAATCCAAATGATACTTATGCAATCAATAATTCTGGAAATTTCACAATCTAAGCATTTGTATCACCTTTGGGGCAAAATAAAGAAGAATCAAGAGACTGGGGTGTGGGTGATGTGGGGGTGATTCTGGTTTACAAACGAATGCATATCATGTTGTTACTTTACAGGCATTTATGATTGTACAATAACTAAACTCCTTAGCAAAAAAAATTTTTTAAAAAGAGCTGGCTGTTATCTTGATCATTGCTATCTGTGCCCTCCTGTTCTGTCATTGATGAATCAGGGCTGAAGGAGAGTCAGTGTTAAAAAATCAGCAGTGACAATAAAACGTTAACCATAGAGTGGACGAATGGAGCTCAGTTTCTTGCCCAAAGTCACACAACTGCTCAAGAACAGAGTCAAGCTGGGTGTGGTGGCGCTCGCCTGTAATCTCAGCGACTCGAGAGACTGAGGCATGAGGACAGGAAGTTCAAAGCCAGCCTCAGCAACTTAGGCCCTAAACAATTTACTGAGACCCTGTCTCAAAATAAAAAAGGGCTGGGAATGTGGCTCAGTGCTATTATGTTAGGAAGCCATGTGATGGAGCTGATGGAGTGAATATCTGCCAGGGCCACTGGTGAGACAGAAGTAGTTTGAAATTGGACAGACCAGGATCTGAATCCTGGCTGTATATTTTACCAGCTGTGTGAACTGGCTCGATCTACTCCTCCAAGTCTTAGTGAACTCATTCATAGATGGAGAGAGACACCATTGTGAAATTCACTAAATGGACTTCAGCACTCTCATCAGAAGGACAGAAAAGCCAACCCTGGGGATTCCCAGCATCATGGGACACAGATGGAGAGTGACTTGGGGAAGGGACCAAGTACTTCATCCATGCATCACCCCAGCTCTCCCTCCAGTTTGGAACAGAAGCCCTCGCCCAGGGACAGCCCCTCCTGAGACTGGGGACTTTTTAAAGAATCAAATGATGCCCGAGTGCAAATGTCAGCTTTGTGATTCTGGTCTCTCTTCCTCTGCTGTCAGTTTTTAGACTTTTGCTAAGAACTGACCTCCCTCTCCGCCTCTTCCTCTTCTTGTTCCCAGGGCAGAGCTGAAGATAGAACTCAGGGGAGTTTTGTTTTCAACTGGCCCCATCTTCCTAAGCTCTCTTCCCTCTCAGCCTCGTTCTGCTCTGCCGGCACAACTACGCCTGCAATAAGGGGATTTCTGGTGACACCCAAGACCTGGTGACTTCAGGACTGCCAGGTAACTGTAAGGAGCAAGCGATTAGGGCTGTTTGAGTCACAGGGGAGGTAAGAATTCAGCAGTCCGCAGGGGCAAAAACAAGGCCTGAGACTCATGACAACCTTTCACCACCCCAAAGGAATGTGGGACAGTCCTGTTCTCTTGGTCACTTGCACTAGTTGCTGGTGCTGCGAGGTCTGCTGGCCACATCTTCCTTCCCCTCCTGCATTGCCTCTAATGGACAAGGTAAAGAGGTAGCAGCTCTCCAGGCCTGAGTGGTCCCCTGGGAGGGCATTTTGATCACAAAAATCAAGTATCCCAAAGGTGGACACCCAACAATTCCGATTTAATCCAGTTGATCAAGGAGACTCACTTCCAGTGTTTCAAACACAGAACTGCCACCAACTGTGTGTTTCCAAGTTTCTTTAATGATGCTTAACATTGCCTGGCCCAGTCCTACTTGTTTGTGGTTATTAGCAGTTGTTCAGGCACATTGGTTTCTACGGGACTCAGTTCTATGCATTTCACAACCTTACCCTTGTTTTCAACTAACGACCTTCTTTTTACTACCCCCACCTCAATCCACACACACAAAAATCTAAACTTGACTCTCTAAGCAGTTTAAAGTGTGTGGGGAGAAAGGCAGAGGGTGGGCTGTGGTCTGCTCTCAGCACCCCATTTCCTGGGCACCTGCCCTCTGAGGTTGGGGCAGGATGGAGAGTTGGAAGAGCAGAGACATTTCCTCACTTAGTTGCCTATAGAGAGGGGCAAATCTTAATTCAGTAGCTGCTGCATCTCTGGATAATACAAACTGGCCTTTGGCTCCTTCTGCGTAGCTACCCTCCAAGGGCACATGCACAAGGGTCCTTCGCAGAACATCCTCTGCCATGCCTGCGTAGTCACCTTCCCTGGGTGACTTGGTGAGGACTCTGACTGCTTCTTTCCCTTTTGCTCCCCAGCTGGAGACAATGTGCCTCCTTCTGCTAGGATGAACTCACCCAGTAAAAATAATCCCAGGGGACTGGAGTGGTGGCTCAGCGGTTGAGGTGCTTTCCTGGTACGCAACAGTAGACGAGTTCAAACCCCAGCACCACGTAATAAAGGGAGTGTGAGAGCAACGAAAGCCACATGAAAAACTAAATAAAATTGTTTCTCTCCCTCTCTCCCTCTCTCTCTTAAAAAAGACAGAAAGAAGAAAGAAAGAAAGAAAGAAAGAAAGAAAGAAAGAAGAAAGAGAAAGAAAGAAAGAAAGAAAGAAAGAAAGAAAGAAAGAAAGAAAGAAAGACAAATAATCCCAGGACAGCTCAAATCCCAGGTCCCAAACTATTCCCTGGGGAAAGTGTATGTGTCCATTCCACACCTGTAAACCCCTACTGCCCACCTTCCTCTCCATGACCCTGCAGCAGGTCCATTGATGGTCCATGGCTTAGAAACTGTCAGAGCAAAGGCATCTCAGCCCCCAATTCAGTGGAGTAGGACACAGACAGAACAGGACTTCATTAAGGCCCCAAACTGTCAAATGAATACTTGTGGCCTTCTCTCCCTTGGCTTTTGAGAAAAGAAATACTCATATCCGCTTCCTCTCTGTCATGAAGAACTATGAGAAAAGTTGTGTGGTAGAAAGTTAGGCCGGGAGCAGTCGTGCCCACTTACAATCCCAGTGGCTCGGGAGGCTGAGGCGGGAGAATCACAAGTTCAAAGGCAGCCTCAGCAACTGAGTGAGGCCCTAGCAACTTATCAAGACCCTGTTTCAAAATAAAAAATAAAAATGGGCTGCGGATGGGGCTCAGTGGTTAAGGACCACTGGGCTCAATCTCTGGTAACAAAAAGAAAAAAAAAAGAACCCCACAAAAGTAAATAACTAAATTCTACATGTGTCCACAGAATTAGCACACTGTGTTAATGGCAAGGTGTGCTAAAGGAAAGGAGCAGTGTAGCAGATTGTACATCCCATGGTGCTTCCAACCTCCCATCTCCCATCGCCACACATGCTCTTTATCACAATGTGACCTTGATAGTCCTCCTATCACATGATAGGGTTCATGTCGTGTCCCCTTGGATGTGGGCAGACACTGGTGTCTGCCTCCACCAAGAATACTATAAAAGGAATATCATTTGCCTTCCATGGCTGGCTGGCTCTGTAATATGCCACACACGTCCACCTTGCTCCTTTGAGATGGTCACTCACCACGTGGGAAGTCATGAGTGGATGTTCCAGTCAATGGCCCAGCTGAGGTCCCAACTCACGGTTTTCCTTAACTGCCAGGCATGGGAGAGACGAGCCTTCTGATCATTCCAGTCCCCAGCCATGGAGCACTCCCAACCTTTTCAACCCCAGCTGAGGCTCTGGACACCCTAGAACAGAAATCAGCTATGTTCATCATGCTCTGAAATCCCTAACCAACGACGTCTGCGAGCATCCTAAATTGCTACCTCGCCCAAAAGTTTTGGAGGCGCTGTTAGGTAGCGATAGCAACTGAAACAACAGGGTACCAGATTGTACACAAAGAATGAGCCAAATATTTCACAAATATCACAGGGTAAAAAATGTTGGGAATACGGACTACAGATGCTTCTGTTTTTTAAGAAAATAAACAGTCTGCATTAACGAAATAAATCTCTCTCAGGCTTTATAACACAAAGACTAGTGGGGAGGTGGGAATTTCAAAGCCCCTATTTTTTTAAAGACTGAAACTCAGGGTAGGTGGTCTTTGGTTTGGGCAGTACTCAGTAGGTCTTTAAAAAGGAAGCTCGGGACTGAGCAGAGGCTGTGGAGCTAAACGAAAGTGTGGAAGTTTTATGGGACAGAGAAGGCAGACAGGTGGAAAGCCAGGGTCTTCAGAGAAAATTTTCCTGTAGCAAGCTAGCTAAAGGACTTTTCCAGAAAGACGGGGAGATCTGAACTCTAATTTAAACCTTTGCTTTTATTGTGATTTTTAAAAATGTTTCCTGAATCCCTGCAGCTTGAATAAAGTCTGTTCAGCCTACATTCCTCAGGGAAGGGGCCCGTGGGAATAAAAAGCAGGGTCCAAGCTCCACAATCCAGGCTCAGTGTGTGGCCGATGGAAGGATTCGAGCAGCCCCAGTGAAAAAGGGCATCCAGAATTTCCGGAGGGCAGAGACCTACACAGATGGTCCATAAGGTTTTCTGTTCTAAAGATGATGGAGTTCTTGGGGAGGATGCTGGACTTCCTGCAGAAAATAGGATAAAGAGCGTAAGTCACTTTATTGCGACCTCCAGGTACAGGGTTTCCTCCGCTAACCGAATTATAAGCAATAGCGTGACATCTCGCACAGGGCCAGGTTGTCAAATCAGTGCTCCTACAAAATGTAGACATCAAAACATCTTTGCACGATGCCAGGTGGGAGACAGTGGTCTCTGAAAACTCAATCAGCCACTGCTTCCCTAAATGTGCCCTTGACCCTGGCTCTGGGTTTACCCATCAACTGAAGCAGCAGGTTTGAACCGAGGAAACATGCAGAACCAAAAATACATCTCTTTAAACCCAAAACCACAATCTGTGTGGCAAGACTCTCCCAGGATGAGAAGCTCCCAGAACGTGAGGTGTAAGCAAGGGCGACAGATTCGTTCCTGGCCCCCACCCCACACTCCCAGAGAGCCATTGATTCCGTGGAATGGTGAATGGAATTCCCACGCTTTTAATCTCTCTTTTTCTCCCTTCTCTCTCACATTTGTGCAGTTGACCATGTGTAACTTCACTGCATATAAGATATGATACTCTGAAAAAATAAAAAAATATGCTTACGTTAAGAAAAGATATGGACAGGGACTGCGTAGTATCTTGGCAGTGGCAATCATTCAGTACTTTATTTTACAAATTTTCTATAATAAGCATCTAAATTTTCTATGATACTAAGTGCTCATTGTGTAGTTGTAGGGATTACTAGTGCTAAAATACAGCACTGCATTTTTATTATTCTCAGGAAAGAATAAAATGTGCTTCACTCCACAACATAGGTGTTTGTTTGTTTGTTTGTTTGTTTTTGAGGGAGGATCTCAGAGGGTTAACTGAGCAGATTATCAATAAGAATTAACCTTAACAAGAATCTAGAAAGCTGGGAGAAAAAAAGGGGGGAAGGTGTGAAGCAGGGGCTAAGTGCTGAACAGGAACTTCCAGGAGGAGTCTGATTGACGCTGTCATCCAAGGCAGGAAGGAGCTCTGGGTAGGTCTCCTTTTCCCAGCAAGCGAAAGAAAGAAAGAGGCACTCCCGTGAATCTAGGGTGTGAATCTCAGCTCTGTCGCTTACACAAGTCACTTAATTTCCTTTTGCCTCAGTTTCCTCACCTAGAAAGTGAGGGTTGATCCTAACATCCACCTCGTGAGGGTGCTGTGATGACTAATGCCAGTACCATATCTGCAGAGTGCACAAGGTGAACCTCAATTAAACATCAGCCGTTGCTGTTATCTGCACCCTGAAATTCCTGAATAATTACACACGGTTGTGAGTTCTTGAATTGATCCTGTGCCTCGCAATTACAGGCATAGAGTATTTTGCGCTTTCAAAGCATAGCTTTGCAGTACAAATCAAAATGTGTTACCATCTACCGTGTATCCAATCCGCAAATAATACTGACCAGTGTTGGTAGAAATGTGGGGAAATGGAGGTGCCTGTTTCTCTGGCAGATGCAAGCAGCACAGTCTCTGGGAAGACTGATTCGATGATATGTTTCAGGTCGCTTAAACACATTCACATGGGGCACAAGCTGGGTAGGAGGAGGAAGTCAGATCTTAGCAAAAGGTTGAGCCAAGACAGGAGCCAGCTCACTGGTGGAAGTGAATGTGGAACCTAGGATGGATCCATGGAATTGGCCAATCTTTAAGGAGTCTCCAAATGTGTGGTCAAGTAAATCAACGCCCTGGGTGATTGTTACATGGGTGGTAGAATGTTGATCCTTTAAGACTGGAGACCAAATATGTACCTCCAATTGCCCACCTCGCCATGACTTCCGCTGGTCTGCTAAATGAGCTAACCTTACTTCCACGCCTACCCCTTTCAAGCCATTCTCCAGGAACAGCCCGAACGCTCTTTTAAAAACAGGAACCAGACTGAGTCGCTCAATCAGCTAGATTAAAATTCAGCCATTTCTGTCTTCTTCTTTATCTTTACCCACTATCCCTCTTCCCCTTTCCCACCACCCCACACTCACTCGGGTCTTCCACCTGTTCCCCCAACGCAGCCTGCTCAGGGCCTCTCCCCCTGTGCTCCCCTCTGGCCAGAGTGTTTGAACCAAAAGTGCCCCTCTAGGCCCTCTCAGAACCGCACGTCCTACCTCATCTGCAGCACTTCTCTGCATCTGAAATTCTTCCATTCTTTTGTTTACTTGCACACAGATCGTGCTCCCATCTCCCCACCCACTAACACACCCGACCCAAGCACCTCATGGGGCGGAAGCTCACTTGCTTATGCCTAGCACCTGCCACCTGGTAAATACTCAGTAATCAATTGGGAACCAATCAATGAAGGACTATCTGGGTCACACAGGGTTCTGGCTCCTCAGGCTCCACCTCTTCTTGCCATTCATGACTTAAGCATTGGTGGTGAAGAAAGGAAGCAGAGAAATGGGGGGAAAAGTATCTTTATAACCAAAGCCAAACCAGAAGGAAGATGGGGATTGGGTCTGGGCTTACGGAGCCAGTCGACAACAGGAGGAGACGGGATGCTTGGTGCTTGTCTAGGTGACTGTTCCTCAGGTGTCCTGATCCCACCCATGGAATGATCTTTCACAATGGTGTGAGAAGGATGAGAATCTGCTCCATCCCAAGGAACTCGTCTTGGGACATCTGGTCACGTGGCACACAGGAAGTTGGTTAATTAATAAGCATGCGGATGATGAGGTGTTGAAATGTTTTGGGGCTGCCCGACAGAGCTGAGACCGTGCAGACTGGTGTTCAAGGCATGCCACTCTTGGGCCTCCTCCAGATCTGAAATCTCTCTTAACATCAATTTCCCTATCCGTACAATGACAAGCAAATGATAGCAAAGTCCCCTGAAATTTTAGAATGTTTCTCTTGGACATGAGTTTCTTCCTTACTGTCTGTCCTCCCTGTCCCCCACCTTCACCTCCACATGCCCCAAAATATTTGCCTTTCTTTATACTGGTCCTCTGCCAATGATGTTGTCATTTCTCCTCTGTTCTTTAAAATACTGTGAAACCTTCGGTGATCATTAGAATTTCTATTTTCAGTCTTCTCCCTTACTACTTTATGATGAAAATATGTCCTTTGGAGCTGGGTGCAGTGGTGCACACCTGTAATCCCAACAGCTCCGGAGGCTGAGGCAGGAGATTCGCAAGTTCAAAGGCAGCCTCAGCAACTTAGTGAGGCCCTGAGCAACTTAGTGAGATCCTGTCTCAAAATAAAAAACAAACAAAAAAGGCTTGGGATGTGGCTCAGTGTTTAAGCACCTCTGGGAGAAAGAAAGAAAGAAAGAAAGAAAGAAAGAAAGAAAGAAAGAAAGAAAGAAAGAAAGAAAGAAAGAAAGAAAGAAAGAAAGAAAGAAAGAAAGAAGGAAAATATATCCTTCTGATAAATTCGTGGGGGCACTTACTGTCTAATTGAAGAGGTTGGTAAAGTACAAACTGCATGTCAAATCCAGGCCATCAGCCACAACTGTTTGCTTTTTGTAAATAAAGCTTTATTGTAACACAACCATGCCAATTCATTTACATACTTCCTGTGGCTGCATTTTCTAGTCACAGGGTTGAGTAACAGAAACAATACCCTCCACGAAGCCTAAAGATTTATTATCCAACTCTTTATAGAAAAAAGTTTGCCAATCCCTTACCTAATGTGTTTCTCAAACCCAAGTATACAAAGATCCCAACTGATGTCGGGCAGAAGATGCCCAAAGCCACAGGATCCACATGGTATATTTTCTTGGAACATCATTTCCACTAGGAGAATGGATAGGGAAAAAAATAGTTAATAGACAATAAGTGTGGACAATAAAGTGAATTCATTTATAATATGGAGTGGAATCCAACATTTGCAAGGTTTTACTTTTGAGTTAAAAATCTTAAACATGGCCAAAATTCCAAGCCTGGGTGAGAGGGTTCTGGTCACTCCAGAATCAAAACTGTTTCGTATACAATTTTAGGAAGCACAAAGCTGTGTTCAGACATGCTGAGATCACTACAGTAATTTCTAGAAGATGCTCCCCTGTCCAGATGCTTTCAAGGGGTCCAGGGTAAAAAGAGAGGGACGCAGTCAGATCTGAGGCCAAACCCCATTCTGCCATCGGCCTGCTGGGCCACCCTGAGGAGGTCACCTGCCACTCCTGCACCTTCATCTTCTTCCCTGTGTGGAAGGCCGGGTCTGGATCTCCAAGCTCTCCTAGTTTTGAGATAGCATCATTAATGGAAAAATCAAGATGACCACCTGAATAAAACTCAGAAACGTAAGCCTGACTGGGAAAGGTTAGTTGAAGAATGATGTACCGCACGGTATCACTTTAGCTTTTTAATATTTAGAATTCGTGTTCAGGTAGTCCATCCATGTGGTTCAAAAATTTTTTAATGGAGACTGGAGCGGTGGCTCAGGGGTTACAGCACTTACCTGGCATGCGTGAGGACACATGTTCAAATCCCAGCACCACGTATACAACAAAGTCTCACAGCAACAAAAGCCACATGAAAAACTAAATAAAAAATTGATGCTCTCTCTCTCACTGTCTCTCTCTCTTTTTAAAAAAAAATCTTTCATTTTCTCTATGTACACAAATATAAATGCAAACAATCACAGGTTTATTTCCCCCTTTGTTACACAAAAGATAGCATATATATATACATATATATATATATATACACATATATATATATGTACACATATATATTCTGGTGCTTGGTTTTTCTCACCTAATCTGTATTTGAAAATGTTCCATTAATATGGAACTAATGTACAGTGTCTTCTTTCTCTTTTTTTGTAACTGCATAGAAGTACATTACAGAGATGCAATGTAATTTATTCAACCACCCTCTCATCAGTGAATATGTGGATCATTTCTGATCTTTTCCATTATAAGGAATGCTGTAGTGAGTAACCTTAGGTTCGTGTGCTTTGGAATATGTGTAAATTTGTCTATAGGCAAATTCTAAAAAATGAGATTTCTCCTGTCATTTCATACATTCGTTTTTTTATTTATTTATTTTTTACAGAGAGAGGGACAGTGAAAGAGAAAGAATCAATTTTACTTAGTTTTGCATGTGGGTTTCTTTGTTCCAACACTTCGCTGTGTATGTGGTGCCTTGGTTCTTATCCGTCCAGGCAAGCGCTGTAACCACCGAGCCACTGCCCCAGCCCACATTTGTGTTTCTGATAGAGATTGCCAGATTGTCTTCCAGATACTATGTCAATGGACTGCCCCACATCCAAGGTTTCGGTGTTTCTTTCACCGTAGCCTCTGCCAAACACTGTCATCAAATCTCGGGTGTGAACTGATTTGGCAGATTTTTTTTTATTGGTATCATTGTGGTTTTAATTTGTATTACTCCACTTAGCTAATGAAATTGGGAATCTCATCTTGCATTTAACAGCCATTTTTATTCCTCTATATAGGTGAACATTTGTAACCCTTTCTTATATGCGTGGATGTTTAAAACATGCAAGTCCTAGCTATAGCTTGGTAAGTATCCCCCAAAAGCCCATGTCTTAAAGTCTTGGTCACCCGCCTGTGGCACTGTTGGGAGATGGTGGAACTTTTAGTAGGTGAGACCTGAGGAGGGAAGTTAGGTCCGAGAGGGTGTGCCCCAGAGGGGACATGGAAACCCCAGCCCCTTCCTCCCTCTCTTTGCTTCCTGGTCACCATAACATGTGCAGCTTCTTCCATCAAAGCTCCTACCATGATATACTTCCTGACTACAGGCCCAAAACCAATGGCCCAACTGACCATGGACTGAAACTTCCAAAACTGTGAGTCAAAACAAAACTTTGTTCCTTTATAATAAGTTTATTATCTCAGGTATTTTGTTATAGTATCACAAAGCTAACTAACACAACTGTAAAATGTCCATGACCTGGCCGTAGGTGATGCAGGATCGGGGGGAGGGGGGGGCTCTCTGACTCAGCTGACAGGCTCCCCTGCAAAGGATGGCAGGGGAATGGGACAGGGGAGGGGCACAAGTGGACAGTCACTGAAGGTATGACATTTTATTTCTTTTTAAAAAATGAAACAATGAAAAAGAAAATGAGAAAGAAAGGAAAGATAGAAGAAAGGAGGGAGGGGAGAAATGGAGGAAGGGAAGGGAGTAAAGAAGCTTTAAGAATCAGTAGACCTGAATCGCCTCCCACACATGCTCCATGACCTTCAATGGCCCCCAACCTCCCTTGCTCTGGATTTGCACATCTAGGAAGGAGAAGCTGCTGCATCATGGAACTGTCGTAATGACTGAAGATGACTCAGGTAACCACGATGGACACATCGCCACTGCCCAACAGCCACACCATTGTTGTCAAGGCTGATCTGATTTTCATCCCTCCAACATAGACAAGGCCTTAAACCAACACGAAAGGCCTGGCGACTTCTCTTCACTCAACTACTTCTTTTCCTGTTGGATTTCCCAAGGGATAGCTGCTTCATAGCCATACCGTACCAGTGGTTTCCTTCTCCCTGACCCCTTGTCCCTGTGTCCCCCCCAGAGCTGCCCCTGCTGACGGGACTGGGGGATGGGGCAGCCCGAGCGTGAGAGGAGCGAGGCATGAACTGGGCAAGGGGCTCCTCTGCATTGCAGCCACAGCTGCTGTTCCCAAGAGCTGAGCCTCTGCCAGTAGGGAGGACCTGGGCTGCCCTGGCCTCTCAACAGGTCCCAGGCTGCTCCCTCTGCCCCAGGCAAGATGCTTTAGCCTCTCAGAGCCTTCTTTTCCAGAAAGCCTGGGAGGACCAGAAAAAAAAATATTCCCAGCTGTAATCTCCTCTTATCAGAACAGGGAAGAATAGAAAAGTGAACTGCAGTTCTCACACCTGTGGGTTATTTTCTGAGTTTAAATGGTTTAGATTCTTTTTTCATTATTTTGATCCTAGAACATCAGAAACCTAGAAAGGAGAGAAGAGAGAGGGAAAACAAAGAGAAGGGGGCAGAAACAGAAAGAAATGGAAATAGGTGATGTAAAATATGAGACTCTGGAGAAAAGCTCCACATGTGACATAAAGTTGGCATTGGGCTCCTTGGAATCCCTGATTAGTGAGGTTTCCAGTACTGTAACAATGCGCCTGAGATCACCGACTGAAAAAGAAGAAAGGTTTATTTTAGCTCACAGTTTGGAGATTTCACTCCCTGATCAGTTGGCCCTAGGACTTTTGTGTCTTAGGCCAAGCAGCACATCACAATGTGATCATGTGATCGAGCAAACTTACTCACCTCCTGGCTGGGGTGCAAAATAGAGATAGGAAGAGGAAGAGACCACAGTCCCATACCCCCCTCAAGGGCACGCCCTCCTTGACCCTAGCATCTCCACCTTTTAAAATTCCCACAGTTTCCCAACGGCACTGCTCTAGGAAAAGCCTTTAACGCACAGGTCTGCACAGGGGACAGTCCAGATCCAAACTGCAGCAGAGGCTGGTCCTCTGCAGGAGGCACCATTCACAGCACGCACAGCTCATGCCAGGCGATCGGTAGAAGGCTGCTGGGACACCTCCCAGATAACATCCGGAAGCTTCACCCAAGCCAGCCATTGCAGCCCCCTTCAGTGATAGGCAGCAATGGATTGATAAGAACCCTCTCATCAACTAATGAACATCGCGGAGAAAGGAACCACAGCGGTTCACAGGAAGCCAAGACTCCTTGCCCTCACAGAACTGATCTCAAGAACTGTGAACCGCACCAAGCTGAACGTCCCTGGCATGTGCGGGTGCTGCCGTCTTCTTTCAGCAACCTGGGTTCCACACGTCCCCGCCTCCCGGTGCCTCACCTCTGTGTCCTTCATCCAGATTTCCCTTCTGCTGCCTCACTTCCCAGAACCCTTTGCGAGAAATCAGACAGCTCCCTGTTTCGAGAAACGATTTCATTCTTTTCGTTTTCCACATGTCTTATTGGTGCATTACAGTTGTGCATAACGATGGGATATGTTGCTACATATTCACACATGCACACAAAATAGCAACGTAATTTGGCCAACATCCCTCCCCAGCCCTTTCTCTTCCCACCCTACATTCCACCTCCCACCCTTTGGTCCATTTCCTCTACTCGTGTCAATTTGATTTTTATTGTTGTTGTTGTTGGAAACCATTTCATTCTTAAGTGATGATGGGAGCTAGAGTAACTAGAATAACAGCCCTCCGAAACATATTCACATCCTAATCCCTAGTCCTTTGAATGCATGACTTTGTGCAGCAAAGGGGACTTTCTGGATGGGGTTGAGGACCTGGAGAAGATCGTCAACTATCTAAGCTAGTCCATCTAATCACCCACAGAAACTGAATTTTGTCAACAATGTTTTTATTTATTCATTTTTTATTAGTTAAAAATAGTCTTACATTTAGGAGGGAATCATTGTCATACAATCAAGAACAAATGTAGAATGACAGAGCAAGCCGAGGCTGATATCGTTCCATGGTTTCCCCCTTGGGTTCCCCATGGTTCCATGTTTCCCCCTGCTTAGCTCCCCTGTTAGTTGGACTTCTCCTGGAAGTCGAAGGTTCCCCACTGTGTTGATTCCCCCATACTCCTGCCCTCCTCCCTGCCACCCTCCCTTCCTCCCCCAGCATCATAGGCAAGGTTTCTCCTGCCCATGTAAAAATTCATACATGTTGAGGTTATTATTAGCTTAGCCATCTATCATACTGTATCCGGTTGTATTCTAGCTTCCACATATGAGAGACAACATTCGGCCCTTGAGTCTCTGAATTTGGGATATTTCATTTAGCATCATTTTTTCCATCTCCATCCTTTCAGCTGCAAATGCCATGATATCATTCTCTCTAATGGCAGAGTAGTAGTCCATTGTATATATGTGCCACAGTTTTTGTATCCACTCATTGAGTGAGGGGCATCTGGGTTGGTTCCATAGTCTAGCTATAGTAAATTGAGCTGCTATAAACATTGAGGAAGCCACATCGCTATAATATGCTGATTCTAACTCTTTCGGGAAAATACCCAGGAGTGGGATAGCTGAGTCCTAAGGTGAACATTTTCTCATATATATGCAAGGAATCAGAACTTCCCCTAGAGCCTCAGTAAGCTGTGCATTCCTGCTGACACCTTAACTGTAGGGACCCATGTAAGCCCTACAGAACTGTAGGATACTAAATTTGTTATTTAAACACTACACTAGAAGAAATTTGTTATTTTATAGCAACAGAAAGCTAATACAGGTGCTAAGAGCAGACTCAGTACGTGATGATTTTGATTTATTTTCGGAAGCAACTATTACGATGCAAAGTGAAAAAAAAAGAACGTGTATTTTGGAACAGGCGAGTTGTTTTGCTACCATTCATGGCCAGGTGTGCCATCCACTTTGTTTGTTCACCAGTTCCATAAATATTTATGAAATGCCTGCTACATGCCAGGCAGGTGGCTTCCTGCCCTGTGGCTCCTTCTAGATCACGCTTACAAGAGTGGATTCAGGCAGCCAGTAGGCATGTTCATTGAGCATCTACTATGTGCCAAGTAGGATTGAAACTCAACTGGGATTCTTCGGAAGGCTCTTTTATCTGCCTTGGAAGGCTGGGAAGCCTGAGGTCCCAAATCTGCAAAAGATTGGAATCTGCCAGCCCGGGAGTCCGTCTTCACGACCGTGAAGGACCACGCACTCGCTTTTCCATATGAGAAACAAGGCTGGAGAGTCTAACTGGGCAAGTCACACCCCCAATAAGTGATGACGCTGGAGTTTTAAATTGTGGTTTAAAAAATACATAACATAGGGCTGGAGCGGTGGCTCAGCAGTTACCGTGCTTGCCTGGCAAGCGTGAGGACGCGAGTTCAAACCCCAGGACACACGTACACAACAAAGTATCTGAGGAATGAAATTCACATGAAGAACTAAATAAAGATTGCTTCTCTCTCTCTCTCTCTCTCTCTCTGTTCCCTCTTTCTTTAAAACAAAAAAATAAAAATTACAGAACATACAAGCGTTCAGTTGGTATGTGACCTACACTCGCATTGTTGTCTAACTGAACTCCCGGCTTCTTTTCATCTTGCAAGACTGGAACTTGAGACCCATTAAGCTCCTCGTTCCTCTTTTGCCCCAGTTCTTAGTGATGACCATTCTACTTTTTGTCTCTGTGAATTTGAATTTGCGGCGTGCCCCATGTAAGGGGAATCATGCAGTACTTTGCCTATTTTTTTTAAGAGAGAGAGGGACAGTGAGAGAGAGAAAGATAATCAATTTTATTTAGTGTTTCATGTGGCTTTTGTTGCTCCGACACTTTATTGTGTACATGGTGCTGGGGCTTGAACCCGTGTACTTGCACATGCCAGGCAAGCTCCATAACCACTGAGCCACTGCTCCAGCTCCAGTACTTATCTTTTAGTGACTGGCTTACTCCACTTAGTACAATGTCCTAAGTCTCCTCCATGTTGGAACACGAACCAGGACTCCTTCATGTCTCATGGTGAACATTATTGCGCTATATGTATGTATGTGTACGTGTGTGTGTGTGTGTGTGTGATTTTGTTTGCCATTCATCTGTCAATGGACACCTGAGTGGCTTCCACCTGTTGGCTGTCATGAATAGTGCTGCTCTTGACACAATGTTCAAGTGACTTTGAGGGGCACACCCCTGTAATCCCAGCAACTCAGAAGGTCGAGGAAGGAGGACCGCAAGTTCAAAGCCAGTTTCGGCAACTGAACGAGGCCCTGAGCAACTTAGCAAGACCCTGTCCACCCAAATAAAAAATAAAAAGAGCTGGGGATGTGACTCAGTGGTTAAGCACCTCTGGGTTCAATGTCTGATACAAGAAAGAAAAAGGAAGGAAGGAAGGCAGGAAGGCAGGTAGGAAGGAAGGAAGGCAGGAAGGAAGGAAGGAAGGAAGGCAGGAAAGAAGGAAGGCAGGCAGGCAGGAAGGAAGGCAGGCAGGAAGGAAGGAAGGCAGGAAGGAAGAAAGGAAGGAAGGAAGGCAGGCAGGAAGGCAGGCAGGCAGGAAGGAAGGAAGCCAGGCAGGCAGAAATCTTTGAGGCCCTGTTTTCACTTGTTTTGGGTGTAAGCCAATGGAGCTGGGATTTGAACACAGGTCTCCCCGGATCCAACGCCCGTTCTCTTCCCGTGATGCCACACAGCCTGGAGTGAAACTTTTCATGCTGCAGCTAACTGGATTCCTGCAATTTCCACTCACTTTCCATTCCACACAAATCAAATGGAGTTTATTTATTCTGTGATTATACAGTGCTTAAAATAAAATCCAGCATACAGCACCAAGAACAAAACTCAAACTCCCATACCCTCCATGACCCAGCCCGCCTACCTTTCCAAAGTCGTTTTCAACCAGCTGCCGTAGTTCAGCGATGCTGGATTTTTCTGTTCTTGGAACACACGGAGTTTGTTGGCACCCCAGGGCCTTCGTACATGCTGTCCCTTAGACTTTGCATGAATGACTTGTCCTCATCATTGGGTTTCAGATGAGAGGACACCACCCCCACGAAGCCCTCCCAGATGATACTTGGTGAAGACTTAAGACCTCCTGTCACCATCGATCTCATTGTTCTGCTTTATTTTCTTCATAGTTAGCTAAATTCATTTGTTGCTATGCTTTCACATTTATTAACTGCCTTCTACACACGAATGTCATTTCCATACAACTGCCATCTGTCTTATTCCCACAATAAGCATAAAGCTATGCCTGGCCCATAGTGGTACTTATAAAAGATTTGTTGAATAAAGGGATATATAAGGATCTTCATTACAGCATCGTTTATCACAGTAAAAAGTGGAAGCTGTGTAAATGCCCATCGGTGTGAAGAGGCTCAGTAAGTGAAGGCTTAGGACCATTGAAAAAGAATTAAGATTATCTGTAATTATCGACAACAAAGAATGTTTATGAAGAATGGTTGATTTAAAAAAAAATTACAACTGGATATGGTGGAACACTTCTGTAATCCTAGCCACTAAGGAGGCCAAGACAGGAGAATCGCAAGTTTGAGGCCAACCTGGACTACTTAGCAAGACCTTATCTTAAAATAAAAAATTAAAAGGGCTGATATTGAGGCTCAGTGCTAGAGTGTTTACCAGCATGCACAAGGGCCTGCATTCCATCCCCAACATGAAAGAAAGAAAGAAAGAAAGAAAGAAAGAAAGAAAGAAAGAAAGGCCAAGCCAAGTCCAGAGTGGTGCTGCACACCTGTAATCCCAGTGTCTCAGGAGGCTGAGGCAGGAGGATCTCAAGTTCAAAACCAACCTCAGCAACTAAGCAAGGCCCTAAGCAACTTAGTGAGACCCTGTCTCAAAATAAAAATTAAAAAGGGCTGGGAAAATGTCTCAGCAGTTGAATGCCCCTGGTTCAAAAAGAAAAGTTAAATGAAGGGACTAGAATGTAGCTCAGGGGTAGAGTATTACTGGGTTCAGTCCCCAGTACCAAAAGGAAAATGTACAAAAGTATATAATCTTAATTTTCAAAAAATTAAAGGTGGAGGCTGGAGCAGTGGCTCAGCACTTATGGTGCTTGCCTGGCACAAGGATGCGGGATCGAATCCCAGCACCACATATACAACAAAGTGAAGTGTGGGAGCAACGAAAGCCACATGAAAAACTAAATAAAATTGATTCTCTCTTTCGCTCTCACTGTCCCCCTCTCTCTTTAAAAAAAAAAAAAAGACATTGTGATTGTGTATGATTGTTTGGAACCATGCTTATCACATTTATGCCTGGAGAATAAGGCTGCATATAAAGATCTGTTTATCCACTCGATGTTATTGGAACATTTTGAACATTTTATAATTATCTTTGATTGCTTTTGTGATAAAAAAAATTCTATCTTTGCTGAAGAGTTATGAGAAGATGATACTGATGTTTGCAATTTACTTGAAATATATGAAAACAGAGAAGAATTCCCAGGTGGGTGCTTGGGTAATCAGGCTGTGTGATCCTGGCAGAATCCAGCTGGGGACAGATTGAGCAGATCTTTCAACTTTGTGATTGCATTTACTTTTTATTTTTATTTAAGATAGAGGGACAGTGAGAGATAGAATCATTTTATTTCATTTTTCACATGGCCTTCGTTGCTCCAACTTTTCGCTGTGTAGGTGGTGCTAGGGTTCGAACCCACGTCCTCGCACATGCCAGGCAAGCACCATAACCACTGAGCCTCTGTTCCAGCCCCTTCTGATTGCTTTCAAATATTTGGAAGGAAATTTTGGGACTTAGAAATCTTACTATTTTTTCTGTGTTCATTTCCTAGATGCCTTCTGTGTACTTTTCCTAGGTTTAACTTCGTTCTTCTACAATGACACCAAAAAGGAACAAGGATCAGAGGCCACGATTGTGCACCCTCCCCTTCCTTCCTGCTGTTGGTGGTGGCCCTCCTGGCATCTTAGATAACCAGGGCTTACAGAGGAGCTGTCTGCATTTGGATTCAAGGCTTCCCAGTGTCCTGGAGGAAGCCTGGGTCAGAATATCAGAGTCTACATTTGTTCAAATTCCAGCAGGAAGCACACTCAACACAGATACCTGGGGAGAGGTAGGTGGAGAGGATCAGTACTGACCCTGACCACCCCCAGGGCTAGCAGAGATGCTGCTGCTGGGACTCAGCCCACGGAGGCAAAGATGCAGGAATCCTTCACGTCCGCATATGGAAGGCTCAGCACCCCTGTTCCTCTTTCCCCATGCTCTCATCTTCCCCAATCCCCCTAGAAGCAAGAGGGAAAGGGTAGCCAAGGGAACCGTCACTGGAGGTCAGCAACCCAGGACTCAAAGCTGGACGTTGCTCAGATCAGGCACAAAAAGAAAAAAAAGGACAAAATATTACACCTGGAACAGACTTACATCAAAGCCATCTTACAATTGATCGTCCAATACAGCTCACTTAAATAATGAAGAAGATGATTACGAATAACTCAACCAGGTCAATCTGCAGACAAAACCAGACCTCTACGGCCTCTCTCGACTTTCGTCATCTATTCCAATTCCCTCATTTGGCATATGATAGCATTGAAGAGATTCAGAGAGGTAAAGTGACTTAAGGAAGGTTGCACAGTACAAGGGCAGAGGAGGAATGTTCTCAGCTGCTGGGCCCTTGATTCCTCTCCACCAGCTCTGAGGCTGTGGTGTGTGGTCATCTTCGCTCTTTGTCATGAATGCACTCAACAACAAAACACCCTCTGGGCTACTGCAGGGTCCTCATGTGGTTCTGGAGAAAGGACCAGTCATCCTTCTGTCCTGAGAAGCGTGTGGTTTGGGGCTCCGCTCTGGGGGCTCCTCTCCGGGGGCTCCTCTCCGTCCTCTTGTTTTTCTTCCTCCTTTGTGCGGTCACCCCTGGGCTGGTGGAGGGGAAGCTGTCAGGTGTCGCTGGGGTTCCACCCTGCTTCATTACATAAGTGAAAGCTCTGCCTGGGGAGAGTGAAATGCAAAGCAGGGCTTTCTGGTAGGTTCCACTGCTGACCCCGGGCAGCTGTAGGCCACCTCGTCTCTGGGGACAGCCACTGAGACTCCTGGGAAAGACTCACTCCTCACGTGACCACTGCTCCTTGACCATTTCTAGGTGCCTCAGCCAGCTATACCCAAGATACGCGGGTGTGGAAGAGAAAGGCGTGGTCACCAGCCCCAGGGACATCCCGTGACGGATTCGGGTAAATGCCAGCCAACAGGCAAAGGCGCAGATAAATAAACTTCAGGCCACATTAGTGGGAGAAAGGACTTGGAATGCCCTGATGAACAGGAACGGTGGCCAGGCTCTGTCATTACATGTTTCTCCGTGACCACTCTGTGAGACAGACAATATTGTCATCCACAGCTCATGATGCAGAATCTGAGGTTGGGTCATGGCCCAGTCCGCGTGTGTCAGAAATGAACTTGCTCCTGAAAATCGGGCTCCAGAGCCTGGGTGTGAACCACTAACTCTGCGTGGAGGATCCACCGTAAATAGGTGAGGGGAGGCCTCTGTGTGGAGGTGGCCTGGACGTGGAGGTGGCCTGGATGTGGAGGTGAGGCTCAACCAGCCGTGGGAGGGGCTCTGGCAGAAGGTCCTGTGCAGGAAAAGGGGCACCGTCAATGCAGAGGCGGAGGAGCCCGGCGTGTTTTCCAGGGCTGGGAGGCTGGGCAGCAATGGGACTCTGTGCCAGGCACACCTTACAAAGTGTGTCTCTGCAGATTTGCATTTGAGACTCCTGGGAAATCCCTGCTCCCAAATGTCAAGGTTGGCATTCATGTTTTACAGAACCTTCTGCTTTGCAGCTGGAAGTCAGGGATAGAGGCCCTGTGACGTTGCATCAGGTCCACTGCCATTGCTACTCAACCTCTCTCAACTTCCTCTGCTGGTCATTTTATGCGCCCCCCCCCCCGCCCCTACGGTCCCTTCACTGTGCTGCACCTCTGATTTCTTTCTCTGCCTTCCGCCACCTCTGTAGGTACCTCTCCAGCAGCCTCAGCTGCTAAACTTCTGAGAAATCTAGTAAGCAAATTCCTGCTGAAAATCTGCAATCAGCTCTTCCTTGCAACCCAGTGAGAACTTCTAGACACCAGACCCTTGCTCCAGTCCTGAGGTCAGCATCTCCTTCTCGGAGTGGAAGTCACTAGTTGTCCCCAGAGGAGCCAGGCCAGAGTTGAACCCTGGGCCTTTTGGTTGACGCGTGGTAGTTTGCAGATGCCAGTAACCTAGCGGTGTTGAACCAGCTCCTCATGCCTTGTCTGAGAATAAGATCTCACTGTCTGCAGAAACCAGCTCCCGGAGACAAGCCCGACAAGCCCCAAGCACTGCCTACCTCTGTGCCTCTCCTTCCACTCTTACCTTGACCTTGGCTTCTGAACACGCCGGAAACTTCACAGCTCCTGGAGGCCACCACGCCGTTTCACACCTCCCTGCCTGCTCTGCTTGTGACCGGCTCTCCCACCCTCGGCTCCAGCCTGTGTCCCTCACACCTGCCCAAACGCAGCGCAGACGCCGCACCCAGGAAGCTGCCTCTGATTGTCTACTTCCCTCTGAGTCCCAGCGTCCACGGTGACAGTGTGCAGCATTCTCTGGATGCCCGCCTACCCCCCACACATGCCACTGAGCCCTCTGCAGGATCATCCCAATCCGATAGCAGTTCAGGGAGGCCGGGTCTGGCAGACAACTGTTTGATTATTTTAGAAATTGAATCATAATGACGAGCCCACAGCTGGGCAGTCAGTGCTGGAGATGGGATGCAAACCCAGCCCATCTGATTTTCAGGGCCATTGCCATCTGCTGTGCCCAACATCACAGGTGACATTCATTAAGCACCTCTAAGTCTTTGACATACTTTTTCTCATTGAACTTTCCTAACAATCCTATGACATTTGGTATTACACACTGAGTGTGGCTACCAACTCCATCTTGAAATTCAAGAGAAATTTCATTATTTGGCAGATCAGACCACATTGCACTGAAATTGCCTATATTAGCTGAGACTGCTAATAATCTACCCAACATCCCATCTTGTCATTATAACAAAAATTATATTATTGGAGATGATGGACCTGCAAAAATACAGAACGATAGAAACATCTAAACAAAACATCTCCACTCAAAGAACATGTTTGCATTTTCTCCTTTCTTCTTCCCACTCAAGATGCAAAGTCTGGATCTCCAGCAGCCATCTTACCACCATGAAGCAATGCTACTAAAAATTTCTAAGCAAAAGAACAGAAAAATTGCCTGAGTTCCTGGTAACATCACAGAGCTACCAGGTCAGCCCAGTTTCATATTTACAGGAATTTGGAATAAAAAGATTCATGCTTAGATCTCTGTTACTTTTATTCTCTATTACTTGAAACCAAACTCAATTCCTTGCTCACTAACCCTGCTGGGTGTGACCATCTGTCTCACTGAGCCATGAGGTGCTCAGGAGTGAAGTCTCTACCTCTGTATCTAGGTATAGATGTCCCTAACACAGCACCTGTTCATTGCTTTCACTCAAACCAATGCTGACTTCCCTGCCTTTGACTCCTTCTTTCCCTCTCCTCCCACATAGGCATAAAAGGTGAAGTCTGGAGGGATGAAGGGGAACGTGGAGGGAGAGGAGGTGGCCCCCCTCTGCCCAGCCTGTAAAGCAGCTCCCCTAGGAGGAAGCCAGGCTGGCTGAGCTCCAACCTCTGCTCACTCCTCTGTTCCAAGTGTCAGCGATAACATCCCCATGTCTGGGAAATCCAGGGGACAGGAACCAAATTAAACCTGGAAATCGGGAGTCAGCAGAGTTCCTGAGCCAGAGCTGGCCTTATATGCAAAACAGCCAGTCTCCCAAGTGTCGCAATTTGAGACACTCTGGAAATTGCCCCATCTCTTCAGCACACCTGGAGTCCCTCCAAGGCTGCTGATACCCCTCCCATGAGCACCTTGACTGTGGGGGTGGACAGCCCTCCCGAACCTCAGCTTCTGCGAGAGACTCCCCGCCCTGCTGCCATATGGGAACCGGTAAGAAGTCCAAGAGGAAAGCCCTTGCCTGATACCAAAACCTCGCTCAAGTCCAAGGTCACGGGTGGGCTCATTTTCAGGAGCCCCGGCTTCCACAAATCGTGAAAGTTCCTTCCAAATCCTGACTTTTAAGTCCTTTACAATCTTTTTCTGTACTTAAGCATAAGGCACTGTTAAAAGTTTTTGTTGTTGTTGTTGTTTTCTGAGAAGGCATGTTCCAAAATACGACAGGTGGCGTAGAGTGAGGTCCTGTGGTCATGGAGAAAGAAGCCAAGAAAACGGAAGAAGAAGAGGAGACAGGGAGACACTCCTGGCACGATGTGCAGCCCTGAGGACGGAAGGAGGGACAGAAGAGGAGCTTGTACGTCTGCTTTAGTTCCACCCACAGGGGGTCTTCAGGAGCATACATATTTACAAGAAAGCAACTTAGTTTCTTTAGGGGAATGGACTGGGAGTTTGGTGGGAGTCCTGGGTAGTAGGTAGGGACTTTTTCTCTTTATATACCTTTCTAGGTGGTTTTCCTTTTTTTTTTTTTTTTACAAACCATAGCATATACATATTTTATTCTAAATGCGTAAAACTCTTTCTGGAAGAATTTATAAGAAATTGATATTGATTTTGTAGAAGAAACATTTAATTTTGCAAAACATTTGAATTTTGGCCTCAAATTCATATATCTTCTTCCTCTGCCTCCTGGGTAGTTGAGATTAGAGGCCCGCACCACAATGTGTCTCTGAATTTTGAAACATTTTTGAGAAAATAATACAATTTAAAACAACTGATTTTTATTAATGCTATGATATGGTATAGCCTACATCACAAAGACATCAGCTGTTTTATCCTATTTTTATCTTAATCTAGTTTTTTTAAGTTTTTCCAACAATACAATATATTTATCTTCTGAAAATTAGATTTACCCCCAGAACCCCCCTAATTACCCTCCCCTGTCCCTCCTCCACCGTCCTTCCTGTGGTTTTCCTTTTGATCACAAACATCTTTATATGTTTGTGATAAGTTCAAAATGTGATGAATTTTGATTTATTATTATTAAATGGCTTTAAAATTGCCCCAGTTTCCACCACCTTATTAGACTGTTTTTCATTTGTATAATGAAATGCCTGAGGCTTGGATAACTTCTAAAGAAAAGAGGTTTATTTAGCTCACAGTTTTGAAGGTTAAAAGTCCAAACAGCATCGACTCTGGCTCTGGCAAGGGTCTAGTGGCAGATGGTGTCATGAAGGGGACATGTGAGAGTAGGAGAGAGAACACAGGAGGAGGGATGGACCCCAGGGAAGGACAGGAGCCAGGCTTGCTGTATGTAACAACTCACTCTTCAGCACGTACTCCTCAATTTCTTCTAAGGGAAGGCCCCCAGGGACCTCCTGGCCTCCCTCCAGGCCTCAATCCTTTGAGGCTCAATCATCACCTGGGTGACAAAGTCCAGCTCAGGAGATCTGGAGGGATCTTCTCAAACCATATCCAGCACATAGCACCCACTACCCCTTGAGGAACCACCAGAGTTCTTAGGGACTCCAGCTACATTCTTTTTTTTTTTTTAAGAGAAGGATAGTGAGAGAGAGTGGGAGAGACAGAAAGAATCAATTTTTATTGAGTTTTTCATGTGGCTTTCGTTTTTCTGAAATTTAGTTGTGTACGTGGGTGCTGGGGTTTGAACTCAAGTACTCGTGCATGCCAGGCAAGTGCCGTAACCACCAAGCCACGGCTCCAGCCCTCCGGCCACATTCTTGATGCCCCTGTCAGAGGGAAGCAGGCTGAGTCACCTCTGCTCAGCCAGGCCCCTGGGGCATTAAGAACATCAAGAAACTGGCCCTGGTATAGCTGCAGGAATGCTGAGCACCGTGTGAATTCCCAACATTCGTCAATCCCTGGGGTCCAGAATGAGAAGAGATGAACTCTCACCCAGCGGTGATGAGGTCACAGGCGGAGTTGCCCATTAGCTAATGGACTCATTAGCTCAGTGATCACCATCTAGACCTTCCAAGGAAAGCAGAACCTGAGAATATCAGACAAAGGATAGGAAAAAACAAGAAGACAAATTAAACATGAGACCCTGGGGACGATCTGGTCGAGAGGCTGAACACGGAGAAGTTCTGGCTGTAGCAGTGAGTTTGCAGGGCTGGGATGCTCCCTTTGAATCGCAGAGTCTTGATGTGCGCTCCACGCCCGGTTCTTCACCCAGCCCCCCAATTCCAGTTCCTTCTCTGCAATGTCAGTTACCCATGATTGGCTAAGATCCAAATCATTCACTGGGAAATTGCAGAAATGGGCAATTCACCAATGCTCAGTGACTTTTATTGTAGCCTGTTGTTCTGAGAGTTCTGTTTTATCATTGTCATAGTTGATCACTTGTTGTGTGATTTGTAAATTAAATGTTTCCGTAGCTGTTCGTGCATAGGAAAGCATCAAACATTGTAGGCATAGGGTTTGTATCATCTGGTTTCAGGCATCCTCTGGGGTCCTGGAATGTTTGCCCGGGGACAGGAGGGGACAGCCATTCCTGATGGCCCATTATAGTTATCTCTTAGGCCCTGAACTGGCCCTTCCAGGGCTGGCGTCCAGCCTTTGGCACCTATGTGGGACCCTTTGGTTAGGGCTAAGTGTCTAGAAGGATTACCAATGGATGTCCTCAAAGGGCGTGGGGGACCTGAAGGAGACGGGATATAAAAGTTGTAGGAAAAAGTTAGACAAACAGCCTCTCAGATCTCAGCAACCTCTGAGTGTCTCCTTCAAAATGGAGTTGCGAGTGTCCAGCTTAGAGTGCGGGGAGAATTTGATCAGAGAAGTTGTGAGTTGACGGGCATGCAGAAGGCCCCACCTTCTCAGGAGACTCAACATACTCCCTAACACTCCTGCCTTATGAATCCACATCCCTGTCCCAAAAAAACAGGTCAGAAGCAAATCCAACTGGGGCACGTCAGGGAGGTGAGCCGAGGCAGAGGCTGAGGAAGTGATGTGTCCTCCATCACTTGGGCAGGTGCTTCCACACAGCGGTCCCTGCGTACCCAGCCCTATAAGGACAGTAGGAGCCGTGCACCAACTTTGCTCATACATCTTGGTGGCAACTCAGGAGGCTGAGATAGGAGGATTTCAAGTTCCAGTCCAGCCTCAGAAATTGAGTGAGGCCCTCAGCAATTTAGCAAGACCCTGTCTCAAAATTAAAAAATAAATAAAAAAGGACCACGGATGTTGCTCAGTGGTTAAGCACCTCTGGGTTCAATCCTGTACTGGTGGTGTGTGGCGTGTGGTGAGGATTCTATTCACCTTAGCCGCTCACTCCACATAAACAGGCCAGTCAATGGTAGCCCAGATAACCCACTCACTGGTCTCTTTTCCTTGCTTGGTTCTTTTGGAGAATCAAACACCACACAGCCAAAAGCTCAGCTTCTAGGTTGTCCCCAGGGTCATTGTTGGTCCACCAGCCCAGCCAGGCATCTCAGCCACTTGACTAAAACTTGAATCGATGTGATGGAGGAGCCACCATCTGGGGGCTGGCCACACTGTGACCTCGTGAGCTGGGCCCAAAAAGGCTGCTTAGCACCAGCTAGTGGGTCCACCAGCAGGACCCTAGGGCCTCAGGCTGAGCTCCTGTGCCCATCTGTTGGCTGGTAAACATTAACTGAGTTTTCAATGACTAAATAATCAAATCAAAATAGAAACCAGGGCTTCCTGTCCTGGATGAAATCCTGGTATTTTGGTCACCAGTGAACTTCCATCTGAGGCCACCTCTTCTTTCTCTTCTCCCTCCAAGTTATTGTGTTTGGGTTTTCCATGGAGTTTCCTTTCTTAACATTTGGTCCTTGGGTTTTTATCACTTTACACTAATTTCCTCTTTGTCACTAGACCACGTTCCACTCTTCCCTCCACCTCTTGCCTCCTCCACATGACTCCTTCTTCCTCTTCTTCACCCCTGTCTCCTCTCTGGAAGTGTTCCTTGAAATACTTCTCCTACTGAGAATAGAAGAGTCTTGTCAAAGAGAGAGAGAAAGCAGAGTTTGCTGAAAGCAAGAACGTTGGTGTCAGCCTCGAGTGTGCAGCCGAGATATGTCCCTTGATAGCTGTGTGGCTTTTGTCACATGATCTAGTCACCCTGAGCCGCCTCAGTTTCCTCATTGCAACAACAGTATAACCACTCATTTCAAGAACTCAAACGTGAGCCTGTGTGTACAAATTGCTTTCTTAGCAACATGTCGAGCATACGATATACTCTAAATAAAATCCAGCATAGATCTTTTTTTTAAAGAGAGAAGGACAGTGAGAGAGAGAGAGAGACAGAGAGAATCAATTTTTATTGAGTTTTTCACATAGCTTTCATTGCTCTGACACTTAGTTGTGTACATGGGTGCTGGGGTTTGAACCCATGTACTTGCGCATGCCAGGCAAGCACCGTAATTGCCGAGCCACCACTCCAGCCCCCAGCATAGATTTTTTTTTAAACAATTGATTCAGATGGGTTTTGTTCTGTATCCTGGTTTAAATCAACAGGGCCCCAACTGCGTTCCTTGACCAACTAAGGCTCCAGACTCTTCAGGGACCATGCGGATAGCAATAGGCTGAGCACTAATTTCCCAGCCACTTTCTTTCTTTTGTTTTCCTTTTAAATCAAGTCCACTTTATTTGAACTTTTCCACATGCCACAAATTTACATGAAAATATCCATCCAGACTGTAGTTTGTTAGAACACCAAATTTGGGAGTGGGTGTCACTGTGAGAGGCCACAAACCAGCAGCTCCACCAGCTGGGCAGGGATGGGGAGGTTGGTCATCAGAAGGCAGGAATGGTCATTTAGCACCTGGCCACAAGACACTCTAGACCCCTGTGCCAGGGAAAGGCCTGAGACCCCACCTTCCCACCACCTAAAACCACCCAGGGCTCAGCTGGTTCCAGGCAAACATGCAACATGGGTCCCGGCTTCTGGTCAGAGGCTGGAAGGAGATGCCACTGCCGGACTGTGTGCCATCTGCACACAGGAGACACATCCCAGCCACTTTCAAACAGTTTCACATGTTTCTCTGAATAATAGCCTGATGGAAGGGTTCTGTTACTATGAAAATTTTCCTGCAATTGGTTTTAATTGACTTTTCCCTTGTTCTTTTTTTTTTTTTAAGAGAGAAGGACAGTGAGAGAGAGAGAGAGAGAGAATTAATTTTTTTTAGTTTTTCACGTGGCTTTCATTGCTCTGACACTTAGTTGTATACGTGGGTGCTGGGGTTTGAACCTGTGTACTCACGCAGGCTGGGCAAGCACCATAACCACCAAGTCCCTTTTCGCTTGTTCTTTTGTGAAAATTCTGACATCCTTTGTTTATTCCAAATGAGAAGCTCCCTGACACGTGGAACCTCCTATGTCATTTCTCTCCTTGTCGCTTCCTGCAATTGGAAGCCTTCCTCGCCCCCACCCTCTCCATCTCAACCTGAAATTGACCATTTCTTTTCTGCGAAGAAGCTGTGGAGTAGTTGAGTCCGCTTGGCAAACTTTCCTGGGTGTGGCTTTCAGAGTCCTCTGACTATCAGATTCTGACAGGCAGTCCTCGGCTGCTTGGTTTTGTCTGAAGAAAGCTGGTTGCCCCTGTGTTTTGCCATTTGAGAAATGTGGTTACACCCAGGATGTCACACGAGAGCTTGTGGTCATGAATTGAATCTGACAAAGCATCCTCAATACTAAGCAGGGTTGTTTCACTACCTTAAAAACTAATTGATATCAAAGAAAACAGTCAGAACCTTATTGAAAACAGGTGGGAAATGAAGATCGCCTTTGGGACCTGAATTCCCTCGAGGGTCACTTGGAGGTAGAGGCCCTCTGCAGTCTGCTGCTCCTGAACATGTGCGCGTGCTTCAGTGAGATTCCGCGCCTCTGGCAGGTAGGTGAACGCGTCCTTCTGCCTGCGCATTAGCATCGCACGCCACTGACGCGTCACACGAGAGAAGTGGGGACGGTAACTCTGGAGAAGAGAAAAGAAGAATTCGAAAACCAAGAGGGATGACCCTCTATCCCACTTTTGCCTGTTTCTGAAAAAAAAAGGTCCAGGACATAAGAAGCAACCACAAAGGGCAGAAGATGACCAGCGACCGAAGAAAGAGGCAGGCAAATTCCGATTGCACAAATCGCAATTCATTAGGGACTCACTGGCACAAGTGTGGCTTAGGCAGAAGCGAGACAGGAGGATCCTTGCACCCCACAGCAGGAGGAAAGGTGTACAGGCTACAGAGAGGTGGGCCACGGCCAACCAGAATGTACCTGGGTGTGTTAGTTAGGTTTTCAGGGCTGTGACCAAAATACCCAACAAGAACAATTTGGAAAAGGAAACGCTTGTTTTGGTGCAGGGTCTCAGAGGTTTATTCCGTGGTCATCTGGTTACATGGCTCTGGGCCAGAAGTGAGGGGGAACACGATGGGTGAAAGGTGTGGTAGAGGAAAGCTGCCCTACTCCTGGCAGCCAGGACACAGAGGGGTGGGAGGATCGTCCACAGGGAAGATGCACCCTGATGGGGAACGCTCCCAGTGACCAGTCCCCCCCACCTACCTATAGCTACCCATCAGTCCATTCAAAATAGGATGGAAAGATCAGGTTCAGTCCACATAATCTAGTCATTTCATCTCTGAACATTCCTGCATTAACACAGGAGGTTTGAGGTACCAACTCATATCCAATCCATAACACTGGGCCTTCTCAAAATGATTAACATAGCCAGACATGGTGGTGCACACCCATAATTCTAGCAGCGTGGGAGACTGAGATGGGAAGATTGCAAGTTCAAAGGCAGCCTCAGCAATGTAGCTAGTCCCTAAGCAACTTAGCAAGACCTTGTCTCAAAATAAAACATAAAACGGTCTTGGGATGTGGCTCAGTGGTTAAGCACCCTGGGGTTCAAATCCCCTATACCAAAAAATAAAAATAAAAAAATTTAACATGTCCAACATCAGTCAGGATACCGTTGGGGTGTCAGTGGCCAGCATGAAAGGCTGGGATGACTATCTTAACAACTTTGTTTAGCCTATAGGGTTTGGAATGTGCAACAGGGTCACCTTGCAGGCACAAGGTTGTTATAACTAAGATGACTGTAAGCACACTGAGACAGGCAGAAAAGTTAGCAGTGAGTGCAGGTAGAATGGAGTCCCGTGAGGAGGAAATTGGCTGATGGTCATCTTTTTGTAAGGGGTCTAAGAGTATCTGCTGTTCCAAATAGACACATGTGCGTATCAGCTCGACATTCCCCTCTGCTAGCAAAGGTGCTCCAGACACAGGCATCTCTGCTGATAAAGGTACTTGCCTTGCCCAGGACAAAAGGCTAGATCAGACCAGGACTTCCATGCCCGTCTCCTAGGCATGGGGGATGGAAGACAATGATTAATGAAAGGGGAGAAATCTTGACAGACTATAAGAAAGAAAAGTCGGGGAGCTGGAGCGGTGGCTCAGAGGTTACAGCTCTTGCCTGGCATGGACAAGTACATGAGTTTGAACCCCAGCACCATGTACACAACGAAGTCTTGGAGCAATGAAAGCCACATGAAAAGCTACATAAAACTGATTCTCTCTCTCTCTTTCTCTCTCTCTCTCTCTCACTGTCCCTCTTTCTTAAAAAAAAAAAAAAAAAAAAAAGACAAGTCGGACCTCCTCTTTTACTGTGGCTCCAAGACTCCCTTCTGGAGGAGTCTTTTATATTTTTTCTTAAATAAAAGCTTCTGCTTTGCTTGCCTTGGTGTCCCTTGGCTGTCCTTCTTCGACTCCAGGGCACGTGAATGCTAGACATTTTTCCAGCATCTGACATACAGTTAAGTATAGTTTTTGCATTTAAATTAATTCTATTTTGTATTATTGCAGCTTCTCTTAGAGGGGGGTCAAATGATTACTCCTACTTTGTAGATAAGTAACTGGACAGGGCAAATGTCTTAATCCATCTTCCATTGCTTTAACAAAATACTGAAACTGTAACTTGTAATGAATGGAAGTTGATTGAGCCTTACACCTCTGTCTACATTATTTACAAGTGGTATGTAGATGAGTGTGCACTTACTGACTATTTGGGGAGCATTCCTTACCCCCCCCCAGCACTGTGGGGGGCAGCTCCCACTGGCCCCCACACTCCACAATGGTGTGGCTTCCCACATGAAAGCTAAAGGCCTGAGTTCACCCCTGGAACTGACACCGCTGAGTGGCCTGTCCTCTCCACCCCAGAATTTCTCAGCTACAAAATGCAAAGAATCATCACATCTTTTTCTCAGTTCATTCAGGCTGCTACATCCAAATGCCACAAACGGAGATGCTGGAAAACATGGAAATTTATTTCTCACAGTTCACAACTGGTCCTTATAAAAGGTAGGGGAAAAGACCAGGAAGTCCAAGACTGGGGCTGTGGCAGATTCCATGTCTCATACAAACATCTTCTTGATGTGTCCTCATGTGGCGGAAGAGAAGAGCTGGCCCTCTGGAGTCTCTTTATAAGGTCACTGATCCCAACCATAACAGCTGTGCCCTCTCAACATTACCATCTCCCAAAAGTCTCCCCTCCTGATACCATTACCTTGGGGTTAGGATTTAAACATACACATTTTAGGGAGACACTAATATTCAGATCATAGCGTGTATCTTACAGGGTTCGTTGACTTGTGAACTGCTTTGCACATGTGTGGCATAGGTCTACAACTACAGCGTGATATCATGTGCTCCCTCCACACTCAGGGTGACCAGGAGCACCTCAGCCAGCATAAGCATGCGCTCTCTTCCCTCTCTGCTCTTGAGGCTAAGTCCTCTGGCCCAAACCCCACTTTCCCCAGGTGCGGGGTACAGTTCCCGCCAGCCCACAGAACTGTTGAAACAGGCTGATCACATCCTCCTGCAAGAACCAAAGAGCACCCCACCACTGCTGGCACCACGAAGCCTGCGTCCTGGAGCGCAGCAGCTTACTGTGTTCTCAAACGCAAGGGTGTCCCATGTGGCCCTCTTAACTGGCGGCGGTCTCCTCCCCAGACTGTGAGTGAGACTGACAGACTGCCCTCAGTCTCCTCTGTCCAGGGATACGTGTCGAGCTTTCACCATCTTTAGAGCCGGAGGGGAGGAATCCCAGAGTCATGCATGACATTAATGAGATGAAATTAAAACGACATCGTGGTGTGCTCGGTCAATGAGGGCTGTTGACGGACTACATGCATAAGAAGAAAAATCACATTTGGCTTTGCAGTTTAGAGAGACTGTATGTACATTATCGCATTTAAACCAGTCCGCAGCTCAAGAAGATGGGTGTTTACTGCCTCCATTTGTACATCAGGAGGCTCAGAGAGGGCGATTTTCACAATCGGATCATGTCACTCATCTGGAACCCAGATGAGGCCACATGCCATGGAAATACACTATCCATGCTCTTTCTAGAGGGCTGCAAGGTAGTTAACTAATGAGGAAATTGCACCCAAGGTCACAAAAGCTTAATTTGTAGGGCCAAGGATTTGTACCTTGTGCTGCCTGGACCTAGAGTTCAGCTGGTTTTCACTTCCCCGCACATGTGAAGGGGCACACAGACCTCAGGTCATCAAGCTTCCAGATAGAACCCTGCAATCCTTGTGGAATCTTCCCGTGTGGAATATTACACCTTCACGCAAAAGATCTTGGACCACTTGCTACAGAGGATGTCACGGTTTCTAGTCCTGGAGAGGTGGAACCCTTGTTAGAGGACAATTACAGTCAAGATCCAGAGCAAGCTCCCCTTCATGTTGGATTTAAAAAATATGAAAGTATCCAGACCACCTTTGGTTGTTGTATTCACTCAGCTATGTTTGGCTTAAATATTCAACCCAAGAAATATTAAAACAGTAGCTCAATGCTTTGATGGGAAAGTAGTATAGCAAGTTCTATATGTCTGATTCATTTGAAATTTGCTTCATACAATGCTTTCTAGATCCACACTGTTTCTAAGTATGATGACTTTGGCATTGGTTAATTTCATATCATCCCATTTTGATTCTGACAATGTAAATGAACATGAAATGAATTCTAACTCAAGGCTCAAAGACAAAAATGTAAGTTGAGGCCATCTAAACTGAAAGAAATATATTAATAATCTAAAAAATCAATTTTGATGCTATCAGGGTGATGAGGTCAGTGGATAATAAGGTAAACTGAGGGACCCAGGTAATTTTAATTTTGTCACAGCCTGATAGAGATGGCAGATTATAAAAAAAAAAGGGAGATTATAAAAAAATCTAAAGTGTTTATAAACTCTTTTTTTATTCTTTTCTTTTCTTTTGGTCCTGGAGATTGAACCCAAATGTGCTCTACCTCTGAGCTACATTCCCAGCCTTTTTTATTTTTGCTAAATTGCTGAGGCTGACCCCTACCTTGCAATCCTCCTGCCTCAGCCTCCCAAGTGGCTAGGACTATAGGCTTGCACCACTGCACTTGGCATTGTTCATAAATTCCTAAAGCTTGACTGTCAGCTACCATGAGAATTTAGATCAGATGCAGGAGAAGCCTACAGCTCTTTCTCGTGGGCCTCTCCTGGGTACTCATGGCAGACATGGATGCTTCCCCATGGTGCAGGCGTTCTGAGCCTGCCGAGGTCTGAAGTATGAGCAGGAGCATCTGGAAAAGCCCATGCATCTCTGGGAAGTCTACAAAGTACAAGGTAAAGTTTGGCCCAGTTTGGATCTGGAATGTTCCCCAGTCTCCTGTATTCAAGGCTTCATCCACAATGCAGCAATGATCAGAGGTGGGCTTTGGGGGCAGCGACTGGATCATGAGTGCTCCAAGCTCATCGGTACCACTAAGCAATTCATAATTTGAATGGACTTTTGGGAGGTGGTGGAAGCTAGAGGAGGTGGTGGAAGCTAGAGAAGGTGGTCGAACGTGGGTCCTGTGGGGCCCTGGGGCATGATATAGTTTCCTGACACCTTCCTCCTTCTCTCTCTGTTTCCTGGCCACCATGAAACGAGCAGTCCTCCTCCACCACCCTTTCACTACGAGATTCCCAGGCCCAGAGCAACAGCATCCACTGAGCACAGACTCAGCCTCCAAAACCAGAAGCCACAATCAACCTTTCCTCCTCTAAGTTGTTTTTCACTAATACAACACGTACCACAGCCACCCATGCCCAGAAGCATCTCTGAGGGAGAAACCTGCCTGCTGCAGCAGGAGGGGCAGGAAATCTATAGGTGCCCTCACTTTTCTGCTTCATCGGGGAGAGAAAGGGCATCCCACTTACATCCAAGGTCCCCCACTGATACGAGGTAGAGATCAGCCTCCAGAGCATGGGGGCGGGGGTCATTTTCTAGAGAAACCATAACAAAATTCCATGCACTTGGTGGCTTGAACCACATAAATTAATGTTGTTACAGGTCTGAAGGCTACAAGTCCAAGAGCAAGGGTTGCTATCCTCTTTCACTTGGCTTAGAGATGGTACCTCCTGCTGCCTCTTCACATGTGTGTCTGTGTCCTGAACTCCTATGGGGACAAACAGGTATGTTGGGTTAGGGTCCACCCCTACAGCTTCATTTGAACTTAAGTGCCTCTTTAAACACACTATCTCCAAATATATATATATATATTTTTTTTTTTTAAGAGAGAAGAACAGTGAAAGAGAGAGACACAGAGAATCAATTTTTATGGAGTTTTTCACATGGCTTTTGTTGCTCTGACACTTAGTTGTATACGTCGGTACTGGGGTTTGAACCCGTGTACTTGTGCATGCTGGGCAAGTGCCGTAACCGCTAAGCCACCGCTCCAGCCACTCCAAATATATTTTGAGCACTCGGGTTGGCACTGCAACCTGGGAACTGGGACTGAAGACACAATTCGCCTATACTAATCCGTAAACCTGCGCTAGATCTTGAACTGAGCCGGTGCCAGCATTTGCCTGAGACTGGGAGAGAGAAAGCCCTAACTCCTAAGGCTTGGATACGCACGTCTGCTTAAAACTGAAGCTGCAAGAGGTTGAAAATATCCCCATTGTAAGCCTGGCCCAGAGTGCTAAGCAACAAAAATTTTCACTAGAAGAGGGCGAAAGAGAGAAGAGGGCCTTTCAGAAAGGCAAGGATGGAGGAAGAACAGTGAGAACAACCCAGGTCTCCAGGGTTCACCAAGCACCTGTGCAAATGCAGGTAACCATAGCAACAACAACAACAAAGGGAACTCAAAATGAGGAAACCGAGTCAATGACCTTCACTAATGGCTTGACTGAAGCGGAGAAGCATCTAGACATTAATTACTGTTTATCTTACTCTTCACTGTTCCTTTACCCAGAATTTTCAGCATTCAATGAAAAATAACAAAACACACAAAGAACAAAAAAAAAAAATCTTGAAATCTTGTTAAGATTTTTTGAATTGCTGTCAGATTTTAGAATCCAAGGTTAGTGTGTGGAAATCAATTGTTTTCCTATGTACCAGCAGTGGAGAAATTGAATTAGAAATTTAGAACACAATAACACATTATTGCCACCCAAAATGAAATATTTAGATATAAATCTAACAAAATATCTACAAGATCTCTATGAAGAACACTACAAAAGTGTGATGAAAGAAATAAAAAAGAGCCAAATAAAGGAGATAGTGTTTGTTCACAGATAGGAAGACTCAATATTGTCAAGATGTCAATCTTCCCAACTTGATCTGTAGCTTCAATGTAACTCCAATCAAAATTCCCACCAAGCTATTTTGTGAATATTGACAATCCTACACTAAAATTTATACAGAGAAACAAAAGAATCAGAACATCCAACTTTGTTCTGCTGAAACAGAACAAAGTGGGAGAACTAATACAACCTCATTTCAAGACTTTGCATAAAGCTTTAGCGATCAAGACAACGTGGTATCGGTGAAGAAGGAACAGACAAGTCAATGGAACAGACTAAAAATCACAGACATAGCCAGACACACACCTAGATTCTAAAGACTTAGGCGGTGGAGGCAGGAGGATCGCAAGTTCTCAGCCAGCCTCAGCAACTTAGTGAGATCCTGTCTCAAAATAAAAACAAAAAGAGCTGGAGATGGGGTTGTTCAATCCAAAGTTCAAAATAGCAATAATAATAATACATGAAAGAAACCACAGATATAGAACCACATAAAGAGAGTCAACTGATAGTTGGAAAGGAACAAATATAATACAATAGAGAAAAGATAGTCTTTTCAACAACAAATGATACTGGAACAGCTAGACACAGACCTTACACCCTTCACCAAAAATTAGCTCAGAATGGAGCACAGACCTAAATATAAAATGCAAAACAGTAGAACTCCTAGAAAATAACAGATCATAACAACAAAATGACCTCAAATTTGGTGGTGATTTTTCATATGCAACACTAAGACATAATTCATGAAAGAAAGAATTAATGAGCTGGACTTCATTAAAATTAAATTTTCAATTCTCCAAAAAACAGTGTCAAAAGAATGAAAGGCAAGGCACTGGGAGAAAATATCTTCAAAAGACATACCTGATGAAGGACTATTATCCAAAATATATAAACAACTCTTAATAATAAGGACATAAACAACCAGAATTTAAAATGGGCCAAAGGGACTGGAGAGGTGGCTCAGTGGTAGAGTGCTTACCTGGCATGCATGAGGACCCAGGTTCAAACCCCAACATCACACACACAACTAAGTGTTAAAAAACAAAAATCAATAAAATTGATTCTCTCTTCTAAGAAAAGAAAGGAAGGAAGGAAGGAATGAAGAAAGAAAGAAAATGGGCCAACAGCTGGTACAGTGGTGCACATCTATGATTCCAGAGATGGAGGTAGGAGGATTTCAAGTTCAAGGTCAAGTTTGAGGCAGGCTCAATGACTTAGTGAGGCCCTAAATAACTTAGAAAGACCCTGTCACAAATATATATATATATATATATATATATATATATATATATATATATAAACACACACACACACACACACACACACACACACACACACAGAGCATATGACTGAGAATAGTGTCCCTGGGTTCAATCCCTAGTACCAAAAAAAAAAAAAAAATCCAAAACTTTAAACTGGTTTAAAGACCTGAAACCTCACCAAAGATGACAGACAGATGTCAAATAAGCATATGCAAAGATATTCTGCATCACATATTATCAAAGAAACACAAATTAAAACTCACCTATTAGAATGGCCAAAATCCAAAAAACTAACATCACCAAAAGATAGAACTGATGTGGACCAACAGGAACTCACACTCACTTCAGGTAGGAGTGCAAAATGGTACAGCCACTTTAGAAGACAGTTCAGTGGTTTCTCACCATATGATCTAGCACTTGCTGTCCTTGGAGCTAGAAATTATGTCCACATAAAAAACCCAATACACAGGTGTGTATAGCAGCTTTATCCATAATTGAGAAAACTTAAAAAAAAGATTCCCTTCAATAGCTGAATGGTTAAATAAACTGTAATACATCCATATAATGCAGTACCATTTAATGCTAAAAAAAATGTTATCAAGCTATGAAAAGACTTGGAGGGAAAATTAAATGCATAAACAGTACCTTTATTATGCTCCAATTTTATCTTAAGAATTTTTAAATCTTTTTGAGGATACTACCGTTAGAAGACTCAGATGCAAAGTACACGATTTTTCTGTAGCATTTTGTATAGCTGCATATGAATCTATTCTGATCTCAATATAAAAATTCTTGAAAAATTAATAAGAGACCAGAAAAATCTCTTTAAGAGATGGGTAAAGCAGAAAACATTATTTTTTTTAATTAAAAAATAAGAGGACTGTTTTTTTCTCCCACACTTAGCTGTGTATGTGGTGCTGGGGTTTGAACCTGGGTCCCTGCAAGCCAGTCACGCATTCCAACTGCTGAGTCACCACTCCAGCCCCTCGGGCCATGTTTTGATCCATAACTGAACAACTCTAGTAGCAATAAGTCTCTTGCATATCTGCTCCTCAGCTGCAGCACCTGTGTCCCAAACAGGAAACTATACTGATTCCATGATGCTGATGTGCAATTCTTCTGTTAATATAATCTTTGTTCAAACTGGGTGTCATTGTCTGGACTATTGCCTTAGATTTAGAGTTGTTGCTTGGAATGGGCTACCATTCTAGGGATGTTACCTTGTACTTAAAAGATTGATCTTAGATAATATCATTCTCAAATGTTAACTATTACCAAATTTGAAATTTGTTCCTAATGCAAATTAAAAAAAATAAAATAAGAGGGCTGGAGCAATGGCTCAGCAGTTCTGGGGCTTGCTTGGCATGCACGAGTACGTGCATTCAAACCCCAGCACCACGTACACAACAAAGTCTCAGAGCAAAGAAAGCCACATGAAAAGCAAAATAAATTTGATTCTTTCTCTCTCTCTCTTTCTCTCTGTCCCTATAAGAGATAGGGAAAAAGAAAAAAATATAAGAAAATGACTTACACTAAAATCAGATCTTAGGAAGCGCATGCATCACATCAGGGTCCACTGACCCAAGTCATGTTCATGTGAGCGATGGAGGTGGGTTCTCCATTCTAAAGAGAGAGCTATTGTCAAGATGAGTCAAAACGTTTCCCCAGAGTTGGGAGGAATCCAGAATCCTCAGCAACAAACCTCAACTCTTGAGGTTTTTCCCCAGAAATTCATGGTTTAGAGTCCCCAGCAAGAATCAAAGTCAAAGAGCAACCATTCCAAATCTCCCAGCCGTACTTTCCACTGGTGGAGAGACCTACACGAGACAAGTGCTCCTGCTAGTAGAGACTGGTGGGCAACAAGAACACTTCCCCAAAACCCACTGGGGCACCGAGTGGCAGAGCTGTCCATGGCTGCCAAGTTCCTCCTCTGGGTTCCACATAGGCCTGCAGACTTCCTCTCTTTGGTCCACCAGCCTTGGCTGCAGCCACAACTAGAATGCCTCCTTACAGACGCAGCAGTGGTGGGCATTTAGCAGGAAGCAGGGGGCCAACAGCCAAAGGGGCTTGGATTTCAGTTTGCTAAAAAAAAGACCCTCTGTCTACTCATCTAGAAGCCAGAGTCGATTTTCATCAGAAGATGAGTTTCATCCCAGCTTGGTTAATGTGGAACCTTGTGAAAATCCTTTAACCTCAGTTTCCTCTTCTCTGCTGGGGAAAATAATGCCACTCGAGAGGAATCAGGATGCAGTGAGGTCATGGATATTCACATGTTATCTTTTTCTTTCTTCTTATGTCACTGTTTCCCAAGATGTGACACACACATGCCATTAGTGGTACAGCAGCACATTTTTGATCTAGAGGACTTTTTCATTTTAATACTTATGAACTCAAAGGGTAATAGAAAAAGAACCAGGGGCTGTAACAGTGGCTCGGTGGTTACAGTGCTTGCCTGGCATGCGTGAGTACGCTAGTTCAAATCCCAGCACCACGCACACAAATAAGTGTTGGAGCAATGAAAGCCATGTGAAAAAAAATCAATAAAAATTGATTCTCTCTCTCTCTCACTCTCTCTCTCTTTCTCACTGTCCTTCTCTCTTAAAAAAATAAAAGAAAGAAAGAAAAGAAAAAAGGTAACCAGCCCATCTGTCTTGCAAAGGACAAGTTAAAAGAGAGGGAAAAAAATATATGTATACATATACATGTGTATGTGTATGCAGTTTGATAATTTTTAAAAGGTAATGAGTAGATATGGCAGAAATGCTAAGGTATCTTAAAAGTACATGAACATACAGGAAGACTATTGTCTTTTAGAAAAGAAAAATAATGAAAATAAAAGATAACAAAAATCTAGAAGCTTATTCTCCCAGCTATAAGAACCAGGCCTACGAACCTCACCCTTGGGTCGTCTGTAAGGAGGCACTTGGGGTCTTTCACGTTATAAAACTCAGGGCTGTGCCGGAGCAGTGGCTCTGCTTTTGGGCCACTTGCCTGGCATGTGCAAGAACCCAGGTTCAAACCCTACCACCACGTACACAATTAAGTGTTGGAGAAATAAAGGCCTGATGAAAAAATAAATAAAATTGATTCTCTCTTTCTCTCTCTCTCTCTCTCTCTCTCACTTTATCCCTCTCTCTTAAAAACAAACAAACAAAAAACCTTCAGGGCTCTCTTTGCAAGAACCAGGGACACATTATTTTTGCTCATAGTACCAATGGAGTTATTCTTCTCCTAAGGATTTTTTAATTTTTAATCTCATGAACATTGCAAACCATGTAATTGAATGGATTTCTCTATTTGCATTGACAACAAGAAAGCTTAAAGCTGAACTTGGGGCAGGGGCTGAAAGGTGGCTCAGTGGTTGTAGTGTTCAACTGGCATGCACTAGGACATGGGTTCAAACCCCAGCACCATGTACAGGACGAATTGTCGGAGCAACAAAAGACACATGAAAAATGAAATAAAATTGATTCTCTCTCTCTCTTTCTCATTGTCCCTTTCTCTTTAAAAAAATAAACAAACACTGAACTTGGGGCCAGCTGTCAAACCTGGATAAATGTGTTGTACTAATTGTTTGTTAAGCTTATTCCTAACCCAATTTAATGTGTCTAAATTCTTATTATTTATTATTTCTCTTTGGGTTTCAACTTATTGTCTTCCTTCATGTTTATATCTTTTTAAGATACCTCAAATCTTCTTTGAAATAAGGTAAGATATATTCTATGTGTCTTTTTTTATTTTTTAATTTTAGTCAATTTCATTCTTTCCCTTAAACTCAAGGGATTATTCCTTCTGAATCTTTCTATATTCTTAGATTAATATGAAATTTAAGGTGTTTTTGTTAGAGTGAGACAATCATTCAGTATCATTTTGAAAGTGCTCTTTGTCAAATCCATCCTTTACAATGTTACATCACTAAGGTATAAAGCAGATCATTCTAGCCAATTTCAGATCTGGGCAACCCCATGGACCTAAAATAAAACAGGAAGTGGGTACTGTGGTGAAATTGAACTTCCTCTTTTTCCTCAAAAGCCAAGGTTATGTGAGAAAAACAACAACAATAAAAACCAAACCTAAATCGATACCAAAATTTGGCATCAGAACATTCGGAATCCCCTAAGATGTGGGAAACGATTTTATTCCTATTTTATCATCTAACTGAGTTCATAGACTTTTCACGCCCAATTTCCTTATACCTACCAATGCTGTCCCTAGTGAGAGAAGACTGGGTGTTTGTTTTGGATCAACTCTTAATAATTTTTATTTTATTTATTTATTTATTTTAGAGAGAGAGAGAGAGAATCAATCTTATTTATATTTTCATCTGGTTTTAGTCTTTGTGACACTTAACTGTGTATGCGGTGCTGGGGTTCGAATGCAGGTCCTCATGCGTGCCAGGCAAGCACTCTGCTGCTAAGACACTGCTCCAGCCCTCAACTCTTCATATTTTTTAGCCTCTTGTTTACATTTGTTTTTTTCTGAGCCTCATTTCCTCTCTGTAAAATTAAGATAATCCCTGTTGTAGCATGAAGTCACAATGAAACACCAGTCAGAACTCTTTGAATTTCAAACATCAAAAATCCAGCTCAAATTATTCAAGGGCATAAGAAAGATGGTAGAGGTAGGAGGGTTATTAGAAATTATTCATATGTGGAATGAATACCCACAACAGTACATAAAGGCGGATCTGGGAGACCTCTGGAACCAAGAGTTGAAATACACCGAACTCCCCTGGTGCCTCTCATTTCTGTATCACCCAGAAGGCATCTCATTCTTTCTTAAAAGAGACCAGCCAGAAACATGGCCAAGCACAGCTTCAATACCACATCTCTCACAATACACCAATCTATGGAGGAGAAAGGTAACCAAAATAAAATAACTTCATATGTTGTGTCACCTATCCCAGAAGCCCTTCCTGATAACCATTGTCAATTACCAAACCCTTCTGATAATAAATTCTTATACTAATTCTTGCTAGCATGTTAATGGCAACCATGGTGAAAATATTATCCTTCCTAAGAAAGATATTTATGTTTAACTAGAGAAATACAACAATATATCTCAAAGGAGTGAATTTTTAACACCTGAAAGTTCAAATAGAAATTTAGGAGTTATCAGACAATTTCTTATTATAATATCAAACAGGTCTCATTATAACTTTTTATATATCATAAAGAATTTTTGGTTCAGTGCATCAAGGGTAACAGTTATTATGTCATTATACAGATAAAGAGATTGAGCCTTAGAAAGTTTTATTTGGTTGCTCAAGGTCACAGGGCTTACACATGACAGATTCAGAACTATTCAATCCAGATCTTCTGAACCCAGGTACAGAATCCATTCACTTAACAGATAGTTGTGGATCAATTACTATGGGCAAGAAGCTGCCATAGGCTTTAGAGATAGAACCATCAACAAAACAGAAAAAAAAAATCCTTATTCTCATGAAGCTCACATTCTAAAGAGAGGAGAGGAGGATAATAAAACACTGCATAAATAAATATATTCATTTTATGTCAGTTGGCAAGAATTATAACGAAGGAAAATAAATTAAGATAAGGGGGTAGGAGGGCCAAGGGAGCACCACTTTATATTAGAGTAGCCATTGAAGATCTTTCCAAAAAGGTGCATTCTAGCAGAGACTTGAATGAGGGAGGAGAGCAAGTCTATTTGAAGTAAAAGCTTCCCAAAAGTAAACATTCCAGGTAGGGACAGCAGCAAGCACAAAGGCCCTGAGACAGGAGTGTGCAAGGCATTCTTAGCAGCACTGTGGAAGGCCAATTTGGCTCGAGTAAGAAGGACGTGGGTGTGAGCAATAGGAGATACAGCCAATGAGAGAATGCCAACTGGTCAAAGAGTGGGCAAGCGCACCCATGCATAGAGTTAGGTTTTATCCTGAAAGAAAGAGAAACTTTGGGATCACTCTGAGCCCAGACAAGAATGGACACTGGAAGGAATCAGCAATACAAACACCGACTAACTAATTAGTTAATTGATTAATTTTAGCTTTCCAAATAAGGTCATGGTTAAAACCTTAAAATAAATATGCTTTAAAAAGGCTAAAAAAAAATGAACTATGTTTCCATTCCTAGAAGTTACACTTAGAATAACAAATCCAAAGAAAATGGAAGAACATAAGTGGAAAATGTAAAAGAATTTTTAGTTCTAAATTTCAAAATTGACAGACTCCTAGAATAATGCAATGTAATAGAATTGACAAATGAAGAAATGAAAAATTAAAATAGTGCTGTAACTATAAAATAAATTAAATACATAATTATGACTTTCCCAGAAAGAAAACTGTAGACCCAGATGCCGTCATGGATGGTGTTCACTAAGCATTTAGAGAAGTCATGTCTGACTTTATATAAGTAAAATAAAATATTTCACCGAATGGTTTTGAGACCAGCATGGACTTGATAGGACAACCTGACAAGAGCATGATGAGGAAAGAAAATTACAGGCTAATCTCATGAACATTGAAACATTGGACACAGCATATTATAGTGATGTGGCTTCATCAATGTTTACAGCAGCTCAATTTACTACAGCTAAATTATGGAACCAACCCACATGCCCTCCCTCGATGAGTGGATTCAGAAACTTTGGTACATATATATAATGGAATACTATTCGGCTATTAGAGAAAACAATATTATAGCATTTGCAGCCAAATGGATGGAGATGGAAAAATTATGCCAAGTGAAATATCCCAATCTCAGAGACTCAAGAGCTGAATGTTTTCTCTCATTTGTGGAAGTGAGAATACAATCAGTATGATAGATGGCTAATAATTACCTCAACATATATGAATTTTTACGTGAGCACAGGGAACCTTGCCTAGGATGCTGGGGGATGTAGGAAGGGGGACAGAGAGGGGGGAAGGGAATAAGAAGGATATCAAGGAGGCTGGAGGGAGGGAGTATGGGGGAATCAAATCAGAAGGGAATCTTTGACTTCAATGAGAAGTCCAATTAACATGGGGGTTAAGTAGGGGGAAACATGGAATCATGGGGAACCCAAAGGGGGAAACCATGGAATGGCATCAGCCTTGGCTTGTTCTGTCATTATGCATTTGTTCTTGACTGTCTGATGATGATTCCCTCCTAATTGTAAGACCATGTTTAACGAATAAAAAAATAAAGTTAATTTACCTGCATTTTTTTGGTACCAGGGATTGAACCCAGGGGTACTTAACTACTGACCACATCCCCAGCCCTTTTTTATTTTTTATTTGGAGACAGGGTCTCACCAAGTTGATTAGGGCCTCACTAAATTGCTGAGGCTGGCTTTGACCTTTCAATCATCCTGCTTCAGCCTCCAGAGCTGTTATCTTTATTTTTTTAATATAGCTACTAGAAAATTTAGAATTTCAAACGTGACTTACTCTTGGACAGTGCTGCTGTAGAGATTTTAGACAAATGACTTAAACTCTGAACCTTGATTCCTTCCTGTGTTATGAAGCAGTTAGAATAGTACTGACCTCACAAGGGCTGTGGCAGGAATTAAATGGGATGGTAATTTTAAAGAACTCAGCATATGAATACTAGCTCTAATAAATGTTTGCTCTCATCATCAGGGAAGCTGTTGAATGCTGTCTACCACAATCATATCAACAGTCCCCAGTAGAATTCTTGAATTTATTTCACTATCGTTGAATTACTTTTAGAAATGAACGGGACCCTAGAAACTAACACAACTAGGAATCAATTGTCACCTTGCCAAACTGCTCTTTAGACAACATCCTGGTCTTTAAAAATCAAATCTGAGCATTATTATGGAAGGACTGAGTTTTCTGTCTGGCTACAGGCCCAATTGCTGCATTTGGGGCACCTCTTTGGTGCTGAAGGCATTTGAGTTTAGATCTTACCATAAGCTGGTCTAAGCCCCTCACTGTCCTGATGAAGAAATGGGGCCCTTGGAAGAGGACACTTCACTGGTAAAAGCAGAATTCAGTCTGTAGAGAGCTAGGCCAGTGCCTCATGCATCCAACACCACATCTAGGTGGTTCTGGCTCCAGGGTTGCAATACGGACTGTCCTGCTTGGACTTTAACATGCAACCCTTAGAGACCTTGCAGGGGACTTTGTTCTTTTAGTTTACTTCCACTGGAGTAAATAAATCATTACTGGATTTTGATACCTTTAGTGGACAGCAAGGGAAGCTAGTACCTGGAAATGAAGTCCCAAATAGCATAGTCTAAGATGCCCCAAATCTGGTTCTATGAAAGTCTTCCCATTAGCCAGCCCTTTATCTGAATCTGCTCCTGTTTATTTCTTTTGTCGTAATTGGTCAGCAAACCAGAATTAACAAAGCACAATCATTTAATTCCCAATGTAGCCCATAAAGAGAGTTGACCTGAGATAATTATTCCCATTTATTATTAAAGAACCTGGACCTATAAGAAGTAAAAATGTATAAACTAAGCAAGGTCTTAAAAAGTTTCCCAAAATTTACACCACGAATATTGTTTTTGCCATATCCAAATACCACCTGCACTGCTTAGTTATTATTTTCTAAATGGGTACTTCTTTTTCTAGGTAAGTCAACTGATAATGAAAAGAAATTTTAGTTCCAAGTCTTTAATTGGAAATCATCACCACTTGCCCTAAATAGGAGATTAATAAACACAAATAGCCATTCTAATTAGAAATCATTGTCTGAGGGCTAGAGTGGTGGCTGTGCAGTTATGGTGCTTACCTGGCATGTGCAAGGACCCAGGTTCAATTCGAACATCAGCACCACATACACAATGAAGTGTCAAAGCAATTAAAGCCACAAGAAAAACTGAATAAAATTGATCTCTCTCTCTCTATCTATCTGTCCCTCTCTCTTAAAAAAAAAAAAAGAAAGAAAGAAAGAAAGAAAAAGAAATGAATGCCTAAAGATCTTTTACAAATCCTAATGCCAAAGTTACACCCCAGACCCACTAAATCAGAATTCCTCTGGACACAGAATCAGGCATAAGTTATTTTTTTCAAGGTCTCCCCAAGAACTAGCTTTGTGCAGCCCAAGGATGAAACCATCAAGAATAGATGCTAACGTTTCTAAAGCCTCTGAGGTTAAAGAAAACCCACTGTATGTTAGGCGGTGAAGTCAACAAGTGCTTGAAAGATGCCAAAGACACACTAATGCCAAGCTGAGACTTTCTCCTTGGTAGCACAGAAGAAATGAGAGATAACTTTGAAGTAGAGAAGAGTTCTCATGTGTGATTCGCTTGCTCCTGGTTAACGATGGCTGCTTTTCGGTCTAACATCACCTCCAGTGCACTTGCCCTTTGGAAAATACAGGGCCAGAAGACCCAGGTGGTCTGGTTCCTATTTCTGTGTCCTTTCCCCACCAGTAGCCGGCTTCCCAGCCACATTCCACCAAGGTAACTGGAAGAACCCCTACTCACCTCTGTGTGCTCCCCATCAGGGACTCCAAATGCCTGCATTGACATCACACTCTTGGGCCCATCTTTCTATTTCAAAATGAATCTTCCCAGTGGTTCGCATTAGAAAACCTTAGGTCAAAAACCACATTTATCTCCTTTCATTTCCTCTCAAGAAGCCCCTCATTTTTCACCAGGATTGTCTGGCCCTGCAGAAGGTTTAAGTCATCTGTCAGTCACATCCTTTGGGATCTTAAAGGAAGTATTACCAGGGAAGGGAGAACCATGAGAAGCCACACGACTCACAGAAGGCCTTCTGCTCTTTGTTTCTCTCCCCTCTGAATGTACACAAGTGCCACCCTCAGACTGCTATGATGGACAGCGACTCCAGGTCCCTAAGAAATGGCTTCCTCCTTTGGCCTGGGCATCACCATCAGAACCAGGTGCCGGCCTATGTGAACTGGGTTTGAAAAGGTCCTCCGAAGAGCAAGAGCTCAAGAGCAGACAGACTGGCTTGCTAAACGAGGGGGTTGGGCAAAGCTCCAATCCCCTCACTTCCTACTTTAAAACCTAGAATGCTGACACATTGTCTACCACCAACCAGCCGGCCTGCTTTACTGTCTTGCCAAAGACCCATTCCTTCCTGTGTCCCTTACAGCCTAAGATCTAGCTTCATCTCCCTCTGCTCCATCCCAAAGCCACACACTTCAAACCTTAGCTCTTGCTGTGTCCCTAATTGAGAATGTCTTTGTGTCTCATCCTCTGCTGTCAAAAGCCACCTCCCCTCAAAACCAATTGAAAATGTCTCCTCCTCCATGTAGCTTAAGATCATTTCCCCAGCAGATTTTTCATGGATATGGAAGAAAATACCAATAATATAATTAATTCAAATACCCTTAATAACAACTAGCATTTGTTGAGAGTGGCTTTGGTTAAGGGCTCCCATGCAGGATCTTAACCATCTCAGATACTGGACAGGACTTCATCTTCCCTGTCCTGCCATTTGTTATCTAAATGACATTGGTCAATCTATTCTCCCTGGGTCTCATTTTCCTCAAACACTAATAGAATTTATAATGTACCTTCCTCGTGAGGTTGTCATAAGCTTAAAATAAGCTATGCACAGAAAGCTCGAGGTGCAGTGCCTGAGACGTGGTTATGACTTCTAGTAGCAGCACTAAGTCTGTGTTGGCACTACCCCTGCATACAAATGAGGAAAGGAAGGAAACAGCTGGCGTCAACAGCCTCAGTTCAGAGAGAAGCAAGAATTTTACTTCCCTCTGGTCTTCACTGGGCTTTGCCCATAATGTTCAACCAACCATTCCTGTCAATCATTTGTGCATCTATTCCCTGCCTCCTTTCCAAATTCATTCCCCACTTTTCCTTAGATGGACACTGCATTCCAGGGAAGAAGAGCTAATTGGAGTCTCTGGGACACTCAGTCCCTGTGTTTTCATACCTCATTGCCCGCTCCTCATCCGACCCTTCTTATAATTACCTAGTGTCAGGCTCCAAATCCACTGTGAAGGAATCCGTGTGAGCTTCTTTCATTCTCCCAACCGGGAGTGATCTAACTGTTCCACAGATTCCCCTGGCTCTCTCTGGACTCTGAGCATGTTTGTCATCCTTCTCTGTTTAATAGCCCCCAGCACTTGGCTCATTTCCCCTGCTAATCTGTGACGTCCTTATGAAAAGGGATTTGCTCTCAACAAAACGCAGCATTACCCTAGGCTTCCTATGAGTGTTATGGGTGGATGGAGGAATGGATAAATGAGTGAATAAATGAATACACTTGCTTCAGTGTTTCCTTGGAGAGGATTCATGGCCCCCAGCATGTGTTTGGAATCTGCATATCATCGAAAGCACTTTTGGCCTAAACACTCTAAACAGGAAATAAATATTCAATCTTTGTCTTTTTCATGAGAATCAAGATGATATTGAGGGAAGTCATATGGACTATGATTCTTATTGTAGAATTCTTCACTATTTGACACCCTGGTAAGGTCGTGATGGGTCAATACCATCAAATTCAACCCACAGACAAGTTTGTTTGGTGATTATGACATTGTTTTAGAGGGGCCGTGACATTCCTGGTATTTTGATGTCTCCTGTGTGGTCCAGAGTCATTTAGATAGCACCCTTTGCCTCTCAACATTTCCTACCTATCTCCTAAAGGCCCCAGATTCCATCCCCGCTGTGAGTATAACATAATAAGAGGTCTTTCCTCCAAGCCTTAGCTCCGGAAAATTCCACTGGAACAATGGGAATAAAGCTATGTTTGGTCCAAATACAATAATTTTGGGTAGATATAGAAGCAAATTCAGTCCAAGCACCCAGAACTAAGGACTCCTTCAGTGTGTGCATTAGGCACCGAGTGCCCTGAGATTCCTGCAGCTTTCAGAAGGGCTGCGTACTCACTAGGCAGTATTTTCACAATGTAGTAATCAATAGAGTATGGTCAAACACCAATTTTGTTCTAAACACCAAAAAATGTGGAAGAGGAAGAAAAAAATTAGGTTTCTTGACTCAAAGAATCTTACAGTCTATTTGTGCAGTCCTGGAGGGCAGATTTTTTAACATAATGAAAACAGTTTAACATCCGTGGAGAGGTTCAGTATTTGCAGAATCTTATCTAATTCTCACAACACCCCTCAGAGGTGGGTTCTAGAAAAATCACCTCCATTTTAGCATGATAAAAAGACTGGGTCCTACACTTCAGCATTTGGGAGGAGGCAAAGACTTTCTCAGCATGTCTCCTAAAATGAAGGAAGTAAAGTAAAAAATCAGTGACTGGGATGCCATAAAGCTAAAAAGCTTTTGTACTGCCAAGGAAACAATCAATAGAGTCAAGAGGTTTCCTATGGAAATGGAGAGAATCATGGGCTATGGTTCCTCTGACAGGGGTCTCATATCCAGAATCTACAAAATCTTCAAAAATCTCAACTACAAAAACACTAACAGCCCAATTAATAAATGGGCCAAAGAGCTAAATAGAAACTTCTCACAAGAGGACATTGATCAAGCCAATGAATATATGAGAAAGTGCTCTAAATCACTACTAATCAGAGAAATGCAAATGAAAACCACATTAAGATATCACCTTACACCAGTCAGAATGGCAAAGATAAAGAAAATTAACAATAATAGATGCTGGAGGGAATGTGGAGAGTTAGGGACACTAACACACTGTTGGTGGAGCTGCAGACTGGTACAGCCCCTCTGGAAAGCAGTGTGGAGAATCCTCAAAAAACTAGGGATGAGCCCACCTTACGATCCTACTATTCAACTCCTGAGTATCTTTCCAGGGGATTTAGAACCAGCACATTACAGTGACATAGCAATGCCTATGTTCATAGCACCTCAATTTACTATTGCTAGGCTATGGAAACAACCCAGATGTCCCTCACTGGATGAATGGATCCAAAAACTGCGGTACATTTATACCATGGAATTTTACACAGCAATTAGAAACAATGATATTGCAGCCTTTGAAGGTAAATGGATGTCTATGGAAGAGATCATGATGAGTAAAATCAGCATAACCCAGAGAACTAAAGGTCAAATGTCTCCACTCATTTGTGGAGATTGGAACTAGACTCTGGCCATTCAGAAAGGTGGTTTATTATCATGTGTTAAATCCAGATAAGATCTAATGTTATACAACCTAATACTTTTTTAGAGATACTGTGGGTAACGGAAGGGAGGGATATGGGTGGGAAATTGGGGGGGGGCACTCCTGGGGGGTAAATCTAGTATCCAGAAACTATACACATTTTATATTATTTTGTTAAAAAATTAAAAAAAAAAAGACTGCACAGGAAGACAGAGCACCCTCCCCAACCCCATAAAAACAGTAATGGGTGGGGATGGTATTTAAGCAGCTGGGTTCCTGGCGACTCTTCTGTTTAACCTGCTCTATAATCTACCTGAAAAGTTAGTGATGGTTTAAATGTGATACATCATGAAGAAATGTGGCTCCAGTTCAGATCATCCAAGTTTGAAAAAGATGTATTGCTGCCTCTCATTCTCTCTCCTAACCCGTGATAGATACCTCTTCTGCAGGAATTAATCGTCACAAATTATCTCCATGTGCCATATAAGGTAACACCTGTGTTCCAGATGGCCACACCTTACAAGGAGAGCTTGCATCATTCAACATGACGGCTACAAGTGCAAAATTTCCAAGCATAGGATTTCTCCCCGCAAACAGGTGTCCCGCTCTGATCATCTCCAGGGCACGGAAGGAGTAACCTCAGCCAGCCTAGGAGCTCCCCCTCTCTCAGAGTATAGTTCTTCATGCCAAAAGAGACCGCCAATGAAGGTACAGCTTACCCCGGAGTGATAGGAATTCTCCCTCTGATTGCCCAGGTTAAGCCATCACAAGGGTGATGCAAGGATAACCTCGCAGTTGCAGTGGGAACTGGTCTTATCAGTGTCTCAGCCAGCCTGGAAGATTTGCATACATTATGTCACGCACAAAGAGAAAGTTACATTGACTTAAAACTCAACTGGTTCTACCGGCTACTGTCCACACCATGGTGTTTAAATTACACCAGGGTTCTGGGGCGCTGTGGGGACAGGTCTGATCAGTAATCCTCACTTTCTCTTGCTCACCAAGAATGGGAACCAGCTAAGAAAACAGATGACGACAACCAAAGGAATGATGCACTGGTGGAGTTGGGTGTTGAATTCCTCCTCTGCATTTCAGCTCTTCTGCTCTTTTGTTACTCTCTGGCAGGGGCAACGCCTAAGGCTTAGGCAGCTTAACTGCGGGTCTGATGGTAACCCATCTTTTGGAATCTCAGGACTTCCTCAAGGGCCCTCAAATCACTGTTACAGATACTCATTTCCTCTTTCCTCATACTTTCATCCTATTGCTGAAGATCAATACGTGCTTCTCACCTTTTTCCTCTTCTCCTCCAGACTGGTCCATCCTAGTGATTTTCTGGACAAACAGAATCCAATTTTTGAAAGGGCTGGAGCTGTGGCTCGGCAGTTACGGTGCTTGCCCAGCATGTGCAAGTACATGGGTTCACACCCCAGCACCCAAGTACACAACTAAGTGTTGGAGCAAATGAAAGTCATGTGAAAAACTCAATAAAAATTGATTCTTTCTGTCTCTCTCTCTCTCTCACTGTCCTTCTCTCTTTAAAAAAATAAAATAAAATAAAATAAAAGGGTTACAACTTTCCTGCCCAGAATCTTTGCACAAAATGTGCACATATATGCCTTTGAAAAAGGATTTGATGGCAAAAGAAAAAAAAAAGTAACTCCATAGTCTGAAAGTACATGTATTATTCTGTGGTTTGTATACTGTATCAGGTCACCCAGGGTTCCAGAGTGACATGAGATATTTAAAATTCTCCAGAGGAAATATAAGATGCACAGTATCTATTGAACCCTGCACAAACTCAGGGTTGTTCAGTTTCAGCATTAGATCAAGCTACATTCCTTTTAATGATGGCATATTTGGGGGAAGCCATGTTTTGGGCAGTTACTATAACAAAAAGCAAGTACCAAGTAGACCAGCGTGGAACAGGAAATGAGGGAGGTGGTGTTCAGACTCCAAAGTCCGAGGAGTTGTACCGTTTCCAACACACACATCCTGTTAGTAAGTAATTACAGTGATTTGATGCTGTAATAAAACTGCTATATTTTTCTTCAACTCTATGTGTATCATTTTTCCAAATGACTACTAAAAAGTTTTGTATATAAATACTTCTTAAGGCTGGGCACGGTGGCACATGCCTACAATCCTAGCCACTCAGGAGGCTGAAGCAGGAGGATCATAAATTCAAAGCCAGCCTTGGTGACTTAGCAAGGCCCTAAGCAACTCATTAAGACTCTGTCTTAAAGTAAAAAATAAAAAAGGTCTGGAGATATTGCTTACTTGTTAATCATCCCTGGGTTCAACCCCTGGTTTCAAAAATAAATAAAGACTTGTTAAGTTGTTTGCACTTAACCACTCAAAAATGAAACAGTTAAGTATTTCTTTTGGCCTATGTGTACCATGAAAAAAAAAAAACTTGATGAGGCCCTTCCATTAACTGAGAAGGTCTGAAAACTCCTGATCAACTCCAGGGAGTTTGGCAGCTCCCAAGGACTTGTCTATACCTGGTTTTATCACTAAGCACACTGGGGTCTTGATTTGGGTTTTGAGGCTGTTTCAGCTCAATGGCATCTCCATCTTTGTAAAGGTGCCCACTACACAGGGCCTTTCTCTCCACGTACCTCACCCAGCCCCTGCCTCAGCCTCTCTGACCATCTTTCCCTTTCGCCTCTAAGCCTCTGTCACACTGGTCTCCTTTCAGTTCCTCAAACACACCAAGTCCTTTCCCACTAGGAGGACTTCTTGATGGCTCCCATCCTGGTTCACCTCCTGGCCTCAGCTGAAATGCCACGTCATCGGGGAGGCCGTCCCTAACCCAGCATACTGAGGTATCCCCACTTTCTCAGTTATTCTCTGAATGGCAGTGACCCATTCATTTCCTTCGCAGCACTTTGTCCTCTAGGCAAGCAGTTGTCCCTCGGTGACCAAGGGACACTGGTTTCAGGAACCCCCAAGGATACCAAAATCCATAGATGTTCAATTTCCTGAAATAAAATGGTGTCATATTCAATAATACCTATGCACAAGAATTTACATTGTATTTTGATTTTTTTCATCTATGTATTTTTTTAAGGAGGGAGAGACTGAGAAAAAGAAAGAGAATCAATTTTACTTGTTTTTTGCTGACACTTAGTTGTGTATATGGTGCTGGGGTTTGAACCCAGGTCCTCGTGCATGCCCAGCAAGTACTTCCAACCATTGAGCTACCGCTCCAACCCCTATATTGTATTTTAAATCATCTCTAGATTACTTATAATACCTAGTAGAATGTAAATGCTATGAAAATAATTGCTATACAGCATTGTTCAAAAATAATAACAAGAAAAAGTCTACATATTTTCAGTAAAAATGCAGTTTTTTCTTTTTCAAATATATTCACCCAAGGGCTAGTTGATAGGGAGGACTGTTCCTCCTTAACTCCACAAAGACAGAATCTGGGGCTACTTCACTCACAATCATAGTTACAGAACCTCAGCATAGTGCCTGGCACATGATTGGCATTCAACAAATAACTGTGAAGTAAACCAATGCCAATTTAAACCAAGCATCAATATTGTAACTGAGCTTCTATGAAGCCCAGGCATATCACAAGGTTTTTCTGGAAAACAGCCTGAATGATGGCAGTAGGGTCAATGGCTTCCTTAGCCTCCATCAAAAGTGTTCAGGACAGTGTTTGAGGTCCAGAATCCAGCTCTGCCACCTCACTGCTGGCAGACGTTAAGCTAGTTACTCGTCCTGTCTCTCCCCACTCTCCCATGTCTTCACCTGTTAAAGGGTTGTCACA
>PVKS010012018.1:43477-55068 GCA_004027875.1 Aplodontia rufa | reverse complement strand
TAGGAGTCTGGTGATGGGGAAGATGGGGGAACCATCCCAGAAGCCGATGTTATTCCTACACTAGATACCCATTTAACACATGAGTTCTTCTGGGGGAAACTGCAATAGATGAAACCCATAGTAGCTTATCTATGCATTAGCATTACCCCTGGTTAACAAAGTTTATACACATTGATTGCTACTGTTTTGACAATGTTTCCCCCTCATCTGTATCGTGTATCGCTATATACTTCTAATAAATGTGAAAAAAAAATCCAAGATCTATCATAGTTTCATCTGTTTCACTTACTCCACATTTTACACATATCACAAAACCCTGCCAATCTATCCCCAAAACATATTTCAAATCCATCACTTCTTCTCAACCCCCTCATTATTACAGCAGTCCCAGACACCATGACATTGCACCTGGAAGCAAGAGCCTCCTCTCAGATCCCTGCACTACCCGCTTCCATTCTTACACACCAACGTGATCTTTCCTTTTAAAAAAGTAAGTCATACTGTATCAGTCTTCTGCTTAACATCCTCCATTGGCGCCCACTGCAACAACAATTAAATCTCATGTTTTATTCTGCTTACAAAGCCAACCAGATCTGCCTCTGCCCATCTCTCTGCTTTCTAACACACTCCCCTTGCTCACTGACCTCAGTGGTTTTCTCTGTCTGAAATATGTTGCTCCCCAATTCTGATTTTCCCCACATCTGGTATTTTTCTTTCTTTTCTCATCCTACATATTATCTTTTCCTCACCATGCATCCTAAAAATATGTAAATTACTTTTTGTCACAGCACCCTATTTTGTCATCTACATCATCCTTAGACTTCTGTCAATTCTATGGTGCTCATGTGTGCTTACTGGTTTACTCTGGCCTCTCCCTAGAAACCTCATTTGTCATCTTTGCTGTGTTATATCCCATCACCTGGAACAGTGCCTAGCTTATTTTCTTAGGTCCTCAGTAAATTTTTTTCTAAAAGTGACACCAATAATCCTGTTGTCTCTGACTTGAGGCCTGTCTCAAAGGTTACGGTACTCTGGTTTGAGAAACGGGAGGGCAAAGCTCATACCATGTCTTTCTTCACATGGCCACTCTTGGACCACATATGTGCCTTCCATGGAGGCAATGAACAATACAATCATCTTTACTGACCATAAATATGCTCTGGGAGCCACATGACAAGGACGTGGCACTAGAGGAGCATGAAAGGCACTCCTGTTCTGGAATAGCTGACCCCTTTTGCATCTCAGGCAAGTCTGGCTCACTGGGCTATGTAAGAGGCATCAAAATGACCACAAAAAAAAAATTGTGTTTAAATTCACTACATGACCATTCCCAAATTACTGTTCTTTGCTCTTTCACAATCTGATATTTTACCATGCCTGTGTAAAGGTAGCAATTGCTTTATCTCACAGAATTTTTTCCTAAGTTTTCACTTGTGCCAATACCACAAATGCACATAAGGCCTACCATGATTACAACATTTAAGAAAGTCCATGGTAAACTACAATCTGTGTCAAATGTTCTATTACTGAAAATGTGTAGATTCCATGAAGCTCCTCTCAATCTGTATTGCAGGTCTATTCCGACTGGGTGGCCTGTGCCATCTGGACCATCTCTCTCCACGAGAGTTCCAGCAAGAGAAACCAGAAATAGGAAACAGCATGCAAATGCTTCTACCTTCACCACCACCCAGAAAAGGAAGAAATGGGAGAAAGAAGTAGTGGGGGAGGAGGAAAAAAAGGAAGGAGGGACAGAGCAAAGAAAGGAAGAAGCAGCAAGGAAGGGGACAGGGTGGAAGGGAGTAAGAAAGTGAGGAAAGAAAGGAAGAGGAGCAAAAATTAGATAAAATGATCCAAAAGAAAATCCCTGGACCTAATGCACAATTCGCCCTCTCTTCCCTATCGAGACAGACTGTAAACAAATGAAGGGAAAGCAAATCTTTTCATGAAATCATCTGCAGATCTTCATGAGTGTTGAAGTCTAAGGCAGCCAAAGAAGTCAGCCAGGTGTCGAAAACTGGAGAATATCAAGTCTAACCCAATCCTGGCTGGAATCATAGATTCTTGAAGGTTAAGCAACACCAAACCCAATGAGTGCCTGGTTATAGTGGATCTTAGCTACCCCGAAACAGATGCGGAGGGCGATGGGGGAGGGGGGGATAATGGGGAAAGAATGACAGATTTCTCAATAATGTCTGAGGTCCTTCCATATTAGTAGAGTCCAAAATGGTAGCAAACTGTGAGTATAATAGATTGGCAAGCAAAAGAAAATATGTGAAGCCTAAATTTTAAAATATAAGCATGGAAAAACTACTGGAAAAGTGAGCCCCAATCTAATGCCAAAGCATTTAGAAATTATGCTCCATGGCATAAATTGAACATTTCTCAGACCCAGAAATTTGCAATTATTGACACAGAAATACAATGACACTAGGATGAAAAGAAGTTGTAACATTAATGGGCTCTAAAAACTTTTCAAAATTTCAAAGTAATGAAACCAAAGCCAAACCCCAATATGTTTCCAACAAAATTTTTCATTAATTATGCATATTGAAAGAAATATAATCTACCCATTGTAGTCATACATAAATATAGCATTTTTGGAGATTTCGTACAATTAGATAATATCTTTAAAATTTGGGGGTTTTATGCACGTACTCTCTCATTTATAAAAACAAATTTTATAAAAGTAAGTTTATTCTTAATTAAAAACCTTAAAAAGTATAAGCCAATTATAAACTTAAAAATCTGTTATCATAACAGTTATACTTTAATATGGGTATATTTGTTTTATTTATTAATATTATAATTATTATAATGTAACATTGATCAAAAATATTCTTAGGGTATTATTACTTTCATAAAACTGATGTTTCTTGGGGCTGGAACAGTGGCTCTACAGTTGAAGCACTTGCCTGGCATGCTCAGTGACCCAGGTTCAAACTCCAGCACCACATACACAACTGAATGTCAGAGAAACAAAGCCCAGATGAAAAAATAAGATTCTCTCTCTCAATATAAATAATGATGGTTCTTTTTCTTTCTAATAAAATTGTTCCAAATATCTCAAGGAAGCACAAGCTAGAACTCAGGTGATTTACAATTCAGATTGCTTCTAAATGTGTCTACTACTGGAGCTGCCATTGTCTGAATAGGGTACAGTGGGTATAGGAATCTAGGCGCAAGGTAGACTGCCACAGCAACCAGCCTCAATCTTTCAACTAAGTTTCTTAATGTATCAAATGCAGTGAACTTATACAAACCTGAGCCAATTTGCGCATCTGAGTTGATGGGGTCTCTGTGCATAGTTGTTCTTATCTAGTTCTATAAAATACGAAAGGTTCTTCTGACTTGGTACCTTCCCACCACCTCTTTCAAAGAGTCTTTCCTACAACCTGAAACTACTTATTTCCAACTTGCTCATCTTGAATTGCCCACTACCATAGTACCAGGTTTTTAGCTAATGTTATCTGAAAGGGTATGTCAGAGTCTATTCCAAAGAACATTAAACAAGAAAAATGTTCATGTCTCTGTAGAGATTTATTGTTGTTTGTAGATCAAAAGAACTGAAGAGAACCACTGTGAAAGAAACCTGAGTGCTTAACCAAGTGCACCTCCATTACATTTGGCCAAAACCCTATGCATTATTTTGTTTTTCTTATCATTTATTAACATTTAAAAAAAAAACGTGAAGAAGCACTGGCTTATAGCCCCTCTGGGTGGCATCTGCATTTATTAGGAGATTGCTGATGAATTTTTTATGATACCATTTAAGACACTGTGGTTGGTGGTAGTAGAAAGAGTTATAGTCAGAAAACCAATCCTCACACATCCTGAGACATCTGACCTCAGTGGTAACACTCTCTGCATGCTCTTAAAAATAACAGCTAATATTTAGTGAGTTTATGTGTTCTGCTCATTGTTCATTGTTCTAAGCATTTCAAACATATTAACATAACCAGGCCACCCAACAATCCACAAAGTAGGCAAAATTTATTTTACCTATTGAACAGAAGTGGAAACCCAAGGCACAAAACAGTTAAATCACTTATAATAGGTAACAAAGCCAGTATGTGGTAGAGTTAGGATTCAAATCCAGGCAATCTGGCACTGCCCTTGTTAACATCTCTAATGAGAATTTAGAATCAGAGAAAAATATGATTAGATAATTATCCTTTAATAAATAACCAAGCAACACAAAAATGCCAATGTCACAGTCCCAGTACACATGAGACTGGCACTTACTGATTTGTAAGAAAGTTATCTTATAATAAGGACAAGAGAGTAGACCTAAGCAGAGCAAGCTCATTAAAAGCGTTAAGACATGATAGATAAATCTAAGTAAAGTGCCAACCAAGCATCCAGGAGGGGATGGAAGGGGGTCTCTTTAGCCCCTCCCTAGAAGAGCAAACTTCTCATTCCACAGGAGGAAAAGCAAGAATTGGATAGATTTTAACTTTACAATTATTTTGACTTTGCCAGTTTGCTTAAAATTACATGTACACAATACTTACCTCTGTACAACAAAGATGAGTAAAAACAGGATTTCATGCTCATTCCCAAAGACTAAACAGAAATTTAAATTAAAATATTGATGAAGGTAAATTTTATATTTCAAACTCATATGGACTGCCCCTTTTATTTTACTGTACTAATTTTAATGAAGTCTTATAATCTTATTATCAAATCATATACAGCATAGAATTCTGAAAATTAAATTTATTAAATAATTACCTTTGACTTAAGCAATTTGAAAATCATAAAATGATTTGTTTTTGAAAAAGCTAGAATAAATTAATAAAATCCAAGAGTATGGGGAGTTCTGATGAGAAAATGTATATTACTGATTAATATAAGTAACATTTAGATCCCTGTTTGGTTATGGGTCAACCCACCCCAAGTGCAAACTGCTAAAAAAAAAAATGGCTTGCAGTGGTTTGGAATGCAAACTTTAGAGTCTGACAGATTTAAATAGAAATTCCACCAACTTCATTTTTCTCATCTATAAAGCCAAAAATCAGTAATTACTCCAGAAAGCTGCAATAAACATTAGAAGGCACATGGCGGACACACAGTACTTGACATTTACCAGCTATTAATACCAGCTTTGCCCTATATAATATCAAAATAGTTCAAAAGTTAACCTCAGTAAAATATAAGAGATTGAAAAGGGCAAGGAGACAGGTATTTAGCACTAGGAGAATCAAAGACAGAAACAGTAAACAGTTCCCAGCATGGAAGTGAATTAGTAGTGGAGGAGAAACTGAGTGTGGAATTGTATAGAGTCAGATCCAGGCTATGGAAAACTCTTCCAATCTCCAAGTGTTTCTAATATGATTTTTTGCAATGCCAATTCAAATTGAAAATGCTTCCCTGACAAGGATGTATTTGATAATTCAATGATGTTTAATTATGAAACCCTTAATGATTTTTTCCCCACTGTGGTGAGGCAGTCTATCATGGAAAGAAGTTCATAGAGGAGCAAAGCCATTCACTCATGTCCGGGAAGCCAAAAGAGGAACAAGACTGAAGTCCCAACAGTCCCTTCAAGGGCAAGCCCGCAATGACTGCAAGATCTCCTACTAGGCCATGCGTCTTAAAAGGCTCCACTCCCTCACAACAGCACCATGGGTGAGGACTAGCCTTCAACACACAGGCCTGGGGGGACCCTTATCCAAACCATAGCAGTAAACATAAACCAGTAAGCAGCAATATAAATAAACAAATGAATATGACTATGTGACCTATGTTTTTTCAATTATAAATTTAAAAAAATCTAAGTTATGCTACAAAAAGCTGGATTTAACTGTCTATTTTCTCTATAAAATTATATTGCAAAATCACTGATAATGAAAGAGGCAATTAAAGTATAAGAGCAAAAATGTAGAAGAAAACAGCAATGTGTTAGATAGATAGTTATTTAATAAAAAGATTATAATTCTAGGTTTTGTGATATTAGTGGTATTTATCAGCTTCAAATTTGTAAATTTATGATTTTTTTCTCATACTAAATATTCACAATAATACCCAATTTTATAACATCATATTCGTTTTTGTAAAATGTGGTCTACAAAATGATACAAGTTTTGGGTCTGACAAATTCTGAAATCACCCCTGATTATAATACAAACTTCATGAGTATATCCATGACTAAGTTGCTCAAATGTCTGGTATATCCTATAAGCAAAGGAGAAATACATATTTCATCACTTTCCAAGCATTTTTAGAAGTACTTACATCTATAAATGCTTCATAATGCACTTCCACAGGAACCCACATCTTCCTCCCAGAATTCATTTCCTTGTGATCCCTACACCTTCCCATTCAACCACTGTGTAAGGAGGAACTATGGAGAAAACTTCCATGCCACGCTGCTTAGGTGGTGTGTTCCTCTGTGGTGTTCGTGTTGTTTATATTTGTGTCTGCATTTTCATTGGTTCTGTTTTTAAACAAAGCTCTCCCTACACAAGGCTCCAAGCCAACACAGGGAGGAGGTACACAAAGACAAAAATTCAGAGCAAGGTCCTTGAGAAACTACTAAACTGAATAAATGGCACATTTTGGAAGTCTTAATTTATAGAAATAACCATAGAGGGAAGTCACCCAAAAGCCAAACAACAGAGATCATTGAAGTGTGAAGGTATGAGAATTTTTCTCTTCTTCTGTTTAAAATATCTTCTAACATTTCTAAATGCTAAAGATTGCTACATTGATGACAACAACTTAAAGTTAATAAAGAGAGCCTTATTAACTTTATTAATCCAAAATGTCCTATATTAGAAACATAACTTTATCAGACTCAGATTGTTTACTGTCCATTGGCATCACTTACAAGAAATCGGCAGAACATAGCAAAGATTAAAGATTAACTATTTTATATTTATAGATTGAAAACTAGAAAGCATAAATAGTAATAACATTCTAATTTATGTGTAACACATTGGAACAAAATCAATGTTATTTTAATAAGTTTGGAATACTTAATGATCTGGTACTATTCATCCAAAGAAGAATGACTCCTACTCCAAAGTAAATATCATGTATTTCTTTTAATTAGTTAACATATACTCTGGGTTGTTTTACTTTAAACAGAAGTGGTTGTTTCACTTTAAACAGAATGCAAAAGTTCCTGGGAAAGTCACTAAAACTTAGAGACACCAACAGGTGCATCTATTTTACCCACTAACATTTACAATGATTTATACATTAAGAAATTTGCATTCTCTATCCATAGCCTATACATACATGTTATTGTGTTTTATCCTGTGTCACTGAGGTGACACAGCTAACCAACTACAGGTCTAAGGCAGATTCCTCAGCCTGGGATATTTACTACATGGTACTGTCTTTTAGAAACACACACGACTGATTCACAATCAACCTTTATCCTTACACATTTTATATCCTTCTTGCATATTCTCTCTGCTTCTTGGTTCATGAACTAAATCATTATCTGTTAGACAATTATAATAAAGGCAGGTTGTTTTGAGTTATCTCAAAGAGACAGCAAAGTGAGTAATGAGGAAGAACAGAGGACCGAGTCTGGCACTGATTCACTCTCCCTAGCCTTCATCAGTGTCTAAGGTCACTCCAGACAGACATAGAGCAGGGTTTTAACTGAGAGAGTCTAGACTTGAGAGAAAATGCCTAAGAAATCTACTACTCTGAGCATGTGAAACCTCAAATTATAGTTATTACTATGAATAGCTGTCATCCCAATATCAACAAAAACGCCATGACCTCAGAGTTAATGGAGGTGATTTTAGTATTTGAAATTTAAAAATAGAAACAAGAAACAAAATTTTAAATGTAACAGTTTTTTTAAACTAGTCATGAGCTATTTTTTAACCAAAGATTAGGTAATCTTAAATAGGCACAGATTTCTTATTCTTGAGATGGGTTTTCCAGTTTTTCATGATTTTCTATAAAATAATAGAACTGACAAAGTAACAATAATTGTGTACCATATATGATACGAACAGCTGTGGTCAAAGAATTTGAAAATAATCTCAAAAGTCGCTAGCACTCAAAATTTGAAAGAGGAAGACAAGAAATAGACAAATAGGCTTCAGGAATATCGAAATTATAGAGACCCCACATAAAGTAAGAACAGAGGAAAAAATAATGAAGTTTGCAAAAATAATTGAGTATCCCAGCTCAAGACCTCTAAATGTCATGAAAAAATGAGATGCACAATTTGTGATAATAATAATCTACTAATAACTACACACCAAAAAAACAGGCCTAGAGTTGAAAACTAAAGTAGGTGTTCACATCTTGCTGAACATAGTGATAATGTACCAGAAGGAAAAAAAATCCAATGTTAAAAAAGCTAAAAAATACACAATAAGACCAAAAAAGCTTAAATACTATATAAAATTATTTCACCCATTCACAAATCCAGAGTTAAAAATGACTAAGATTTTCCCTGTAAGATTTTGTCTTAAGACTGAGTCAAATGAATAACAAAGCCACAGGCATTCAGATAGATCCTCATTGCACACAAATATATACATCATTATAGTACCACGGCAAATGGGAAAGACACTGAATGTCCAATAATGAAAGATTAAATGCATTGGAAACATACAATTCAACAAACATCAATTGAACATGTTCAACAGCAACTTATAAGTACACAAAATCAACTAAGATATAAAAGTTTTACTCAAAATACAGCATCATTCTCAAACCAACCATGAAACCATTAGTAAAACTACAAATAGATGAATATTTATGCTAAAAGCTAACCTATAAATACATGAAATAGAAAACAGGCTATGATTTGAATGAAATAAAAAGTTAACACACACTATTAAGAAATTCCAAAGTGGGGCTAGAGTGGTGGCTCAGTAGTTATGGTGCTTACCTGGCACTGGCAAGGACTCAAGTTCAAACTACAGAACCACGTACACAGTGAAGACTCCGAGAACGAAAGCCATGTGAAAAACTGAACAAAAAATTGATCCTCTCTTTCTCAGTCTCTCTCACTGTCCCTCTCTCATAAAAAAAAGAGAAAGAAATTCCAACGTGAAAAATACTATAGTTAATTATAAGGTGTTCCATTACCATCTATCTTAATTGATAGTCTATTTTTCATGCCTACTGGCAAGCATCAAATGTACTCTTTAAATTTTTTTTTCCAACAGATATGGTGGTGCACACCTGTAAACCCAGCAGCTCAGGACACTGAGGCAGGAGGATTGCAAGTTCAGTGCCAGCCTCAGCAACTAAACATTTTTGTTTTCTCTAATAAATGGGAGAATTTTTCTGTAGTGAATTCCATCTGTTTAAAGCAGCACATAGCACTAGAAATACTATTATGCTCTGAGAACTTATGCGAGCAACCAATGGAGATCATGAAATTGACAAACCTCTTCCTTCTAAAAGAAAGGTCATGGTAGGCAAAATAATTTTAAATATGCTCTTAGGGATCAATAGTAAAATTTCCAACTTAACACTCCACACTTTTAATGAAACAAATCTAATTTCTCTGCTCAATCCCTCTATTCAATCATACAATGAAACCTTTTCATATCCCATGATCTTTATAATTTAATGATTTTATTTACTTGGCACAAGTAATGTGTTTGCTACATGCAATCCAGTTTCTACTCAAAATATTATTGAAAGTACTAATAAACATTTCACATGTGCAGAATGACAGACTTTCCTGTCCAGCCTTAACTAGCTGGATACTGACTGATATTAACTGTAATACAATTATTATTTCCTTTATTACTTTATTATTCCTTTATCTCTTTCATTATTTATACAGTCATTTAATACATATTTATCATGCACTTACTATACCCTGGATACTCTTCTTAGCACCAAGGATTAAACAATTAAGCATGAAAACAACAATAACAACAAAAAATCCATGCTCTCAGAACTCAAACTGCACTTGAGGAAATATAATTTTTTTTAAAAAGCACTTGCACATTGTTGGGGGGACTACAGACTAGTACAACTACTCTGGAAAGCAGTATGAGGACTCCCAAAAAAATCTAGGGATGGCCCACCTCATGACCCAGCTATTCCATTCCTCAGTATTTTCCTAAAAGATCTAAAATTGACATAGTACAGCAACACAGCCACATCAATGTTTATAGCAGGACAATTCACAACAGCTAAATTATGGAATAAACCCAGATGCCAATCAATGGATGAACTGATTAAAAAACTGTGGTGTATACATGCAATGGAGTTCCATTCAGCTATTAAAATGAATGAAATTATGGCCTTTGCCAATAGAAGGGTGGAAACGGAGAATACCATGCTAAGTGAAATCAACCAAACTCAGAAACTCAAAGGTCAAATGTTCTCTCATATGGGAAAGCTAGAGTAAAATAAAGAAAAGGGGGAGAGAAGGGTATATTAACATAAAGAACCAATCAAATACAAATTAATAGATGAGTAAAAGGAAGTGTAATAAAGAAAAGGGGAGAGGGGAGGGAAGATGGGAGGGAAAACAGAGATCATAAACCAAAATCTATTTCTAAGTATGAGTGTGTCAGGATGAACCCAACTACTATGTATAACTATAAAGTTCTAATAAACAAATAAGAAAGTATCTTATCCCCAGTACACCACAAAAATCCCCCCAAAATTCAGAACATAACTGCTATGAAAAAAATTGAAGCAGGTGGACAGAGTGGGGTGGAGGCTCGCTGCTTTTACTACCCTGAAGAGAAGCAACTTGAATAAAGTGGGGGATTGAAAAGCCATGAACCTCATGAGCCATTGATCTCCTTAACAACCTAATTTTATAAATCTCTCCTGAAAAATGTAAACCAGAAAGGTGATTTACACTCGCATCCTTCCTAGTTCTAATTAGTAATCATAGCCCACAGCTCAAAAAAAAAACAAAAAAACACGTATACATGTAGGCTAAGAGAACAAAGGCAGCCCAAACCTACACACACACACACACACACACACAGAGCAGTGCATTTTACACAAATGCAGATGGGATACAGTTTTAAAAAGCTAAAACCCTCAAAAGGCCACTGTCTTTCATGTTTTTGTCAGGGTATCTTTGCAGTGGGAGTTATTCCAAGCAGAAACATACATCGTCATCGACTGATAAAAATTCTTTTCGTCTAGACCTACGAAAGACAAAAGCCACAATAAAATGCAAGGTTCATTATTTTAATAAAGTATTGTCCCACAGCTCCCCAAATCTGGAACTTCCCAAGTTACATGAGAATCCATTTCCATCCTTCCCCCACTACTGCTACTGCTCCAAAATAGTGGTGGGAATTAGGTGATTTCTTTTGTGTTGTTCTTCAGTGTTTTTAAAAACTATTTTATTTTGGATATTAAACAGGCAAGCCAAAAAAAAAAAAAAAAAAAAAGATTTGCTAAGTTTTTCTCAAAGAAAAATTTCCTCTTCTACATCTCTGCATCTTTTTTTCAACTTGGCCAGTTACAGGTGGCTAGCAGCAAAGAGCTCTACCCTGCCATTAACCAAATAGAAGCCTCCCTGAAAAGGATCAAGAGCTCTGTGTTTCATCAGTTTCACATCCCAGCATTAGCATGGGCCAAGCAGACACAGCCAACAGGCCAAGACAAACAAATGGGTCTTAACC
>PVKS010012018.1:0-43377 GCA_004027875.1 Aplodontia rufa | reverse complement strand
CTCACTCTCTCAATCCCCAAACCAAAACTTCTGAGCCACACTGAACACTGGCTGTTTTATCAAAAAGAAAATAAGAGTAAAGGAGGATGTCGGGCCACAGAGCCATGCCCTGCCACCACCCCAACCCCATGCAAATACAGAGGTGCAGTAGGTGAATAAATGGTTACAGGTCTGTTTCTCTAGCCTGGCAGACAGAATTTAAATTTAGTATGGGGCTATCACTCCTTCATTCTCCTTCTAGAGTTGGTCAGGAACCCAACATTTCCTGTAGGTTCAGTTTCATGGGGGTGGGGGAAGGGCTCAGTTTTTAAATCTATAAGAACAGCAAAGATTTTTACAGAAAATTTTAATTGTAAATTTTAAAAAATTACCATCAACAAATATTTTTGAACATCCTAATCTCTGCTGAACTCTGGGGAAAGCACTAGGGATATGAAGGAGGTTGTGACAATCACTATCTTGGAAAAATCAGCAATCTAACTCAATTAAACACTGTTGGCCATAATGAAGAATAAAAATCACAACATCCTGAGAGTTTGAGATTTGGATTCCTACGAATGTGGAAAAAAAATTCTCTATACTGTATTCCACAAGCCATCCTGAAAGCTAGCCTGGTAGTGTTTCAACTGCATAACCTACCCCCTTAGAAGTTTTAGGCACTTATTTAAATGGTGTGTGACCAAAAGAATATTCAGGAAAAAAAAGAATATTCAGATATTCTCCATGAAAGCAGCCATCCTTGCACGAATGGCACCAGGCAGAGGTCTTTCATACTCTAAGTACTGGGTTTCTCAGGTGTGTCAATACTCCATCGAGGTACTGGGAATGGGATGGTAAATCAGACAGAAAAGGCAGTGCCGTCGTGAGGTTTACAATCCAGTTCAGGAGAGGGAAGAATAAGCAGACACCACTATTTGGTCAGTGACACTAACAACACTAAAAACTAGACTGCGTCCTGGAGAGAACTGTGTGGAGGGTCAGGTTCCTGCGGGAATATTTAAACAGGGGGTGGTTCAGGGAGGCTGTTCTGCAGAAGCAACACTTAAGCAAGAGTCTGAAGGATCAAAAGGAGCCAAGTAGGAATGACTACAAAAGGAACAGGAAGAAGAATGGAGTTAGCCAATTTCCAGGAAGAACCAGAAGGCCAGTGTGGCTAGAATATAGCCAACCAGGGTGGAATAGAAGGCTCAAGGTCAGTCTCAGCCAAGGCCTGGATGGTGGAAGGACCTGAAAACCTTATGAGGGAGTCTGGATTTTATTCCGACAGAGATGGAAGGATACTGGAATAGGCAGGCCAAACATGGGAGTGACCTGATCTGATTCACTCTAAAAGGCCACCCTGGCTATATTCATGCATCCCAAATATCTGTTGAACATTTATTGTACCTATATACCCATGATACAGAAGGGAACCAGAAAAAGCAAACTTCTAACCTCATTCAGTTTGGGCACAGGGTAGGGGCTCAGGTGCAATTTACATATACAGACAAGCTTGATGATTCAAGTGATGATTACTTCTAAGAAGAAGAAGAGAGGAGTGTAATATAAGATGCTATTTGAGAGAGGCTGGTTGGGGAAGATCTCACTGACAGAGTGGCAGAGATCTTGGGAGAAAGCATGTCAGACAGGTAGTTAGCACAAGGACCCAGAGAAGGAGATGTTTGGCCGTGGGTGGTGCTGAAGCCCAGGGAGAATGTGGAGGCAGCTAGAGCAGGGTACTGTGGCAAAGGCAAGTGCAGCCTGTGGGCCATGGAGATGCATATGGATGATGCGCCGAAGGACACCAAGGGACAGTCTGGGCAGGGGAGAGACAATCTCACCACTTTTTTGAAGGTATGATCTGACTGCTGAGGGAAAAAACAGTAGAGCAACAAGAACAGGAGAAAATCCTGTTAGGCCACAGGAGTTGTGAGGAGAGTGTCAGATTCTGGATATACTCTGAAAGCAGTGCCAGAGGGATTTGTTGGTAATGGGCAAGGTGAGAAAAATATGGAAGCCTTGGTAAAAGATAACAAGTGCTGTGACAACGTGGAGAAAAGGAGACGGTTACATGCTATTCATTGGGAATTGGCACAGACTTTAGGAAACAGTATGAAGATTCCTCAGAAACTTAAAAAGAATTACCATAGGATCCAATTATCCTTCTACTGGAAATATATCCAAAGAAAATTAAATTAGCATGTCACAGTGCACTCCCATGTTAATCTGAAACACTATTCACTGCTAAGAAATGGAAACAACCTCCTTGTCCATCGATTGATGAATGGATAAAGAAAATTGTGACACATATACACAATGGAATATTATTCAGCCACTAAAAGGGTGAAATACTGTCATTGTAACATGGATGGAAAAGGAGATCGTGTGTTAAGAGAAATGACAGGCACAGAGAAACACGCATGATTTCACATGTGGCATCTAAAAAAAGTTAATCTCAAGGAAGTTGAGAGTACAACTGTGGTTACTTGAGGACACAGGGTGGGGAATGGGAAGGTTCATCAACAGCTGCTCAGTTACATTTAGATCAGACAAAGCAGCTCTGGTGTTCTATTGCACAGTAAGGTGACTACAGACAATGATGGTGTGCTATACATTTTAAAAGGCTCAAAGAAAGGATTTTGAAAGTATTTAACAAAGAAATCATAATCATAAAAGTTCAAGGAGGTAGAATTGCTTACCCAGATTTGAGCATTACACAATTATACATGTATTAAAACATCATTTTATATCCCTGAAACATGCAAAGTTTTTATATGCCAATCAAATAAATAAAAAGAATCAAAGCCTTTAAGAGTACTCTAATATTTTTGTCTTGGATGCAATGCTTTTTTTCTAGTATCCCTCCTACCTCTGCATCTTCTATATATCCCTGGTGGCTTCTATTTAATCTAATGTAGGCCTGAGTTCTACCCTTGCCTCTTCTCTGTACACTTCTTGAACATTTCCACTTATACTATTGCTTCCACTATAGCTTCCTGATGTGATTCACAGAGTAACAGAACAGAAAAGGTTGTGCTTTGGGTCAGACAGGTTCAGGCTGAATTCTAAGTTTTACCACTTCCAGCTGTGTGAGCTTAGGTGACTCCCTGAATGAGTTTCCTCATTTGTCCATGAAAGATAATACCTCAAGGAGATATGGACATAATTAAATATACAATGTTAAAACCTTCACTATTTCCCAGACACACTGAAAGTACTCAAACACTGTTTGGAGGTTATATTTGTTTTGTTTCCATTTCTATCTCTAGCTAAAAGCCCTTCCAGAAAATCTTGATTCTCTCTTCTAGTTTTTATAATCACCCAAACCTGAAATCATACTTGGCCATCCAGCTACTTTGGGCCCAATTTCTAATTTTCAAATCTACAGATGCAAATTCATATTTTTTTTTATTTCATTCCCTCCCATTAATGGAATACCTAGGAATTCCAAGAATCTGCTGACCAATATCTTTAAATTCAAGGTTTATAGATGTATTAAAAATAAATCAGGATAACATTCAAAATTTGCTCAAATATGAATACCTTAATGGAAAAAATTATGTAATTATTTCATAGTTCTCAGCTCTTCCTTTTTTAAGGTACTTCATAATTTTACCAGAAATTACCTACATGGTATTTTACACATATAATAAATTAGATATAGTAGTTATGTTAAGGTGTTCTTCTCATACTTAGCCTTATTTAACTGACAAATCTGGAATAGACAGTGATTACCAAAAGAATTATCCTAATACAAAAATTTACGTAATGTTTCCCTTTTAAGCTTACATAATGACCTAGGTAGATCATTTTCCCTCAGGTACCATTTCTTCCAACAGATCACAACAAAGTTGTAATAATGGCAAAACTGACATGCATCTAAAAAAATAACAAAAATTTTCATCTTTTTGACTTTGTTCATGACTTATTTTGCCAATTCATATCATAGGATCCCTCCCTTCAACTGCCAGTCACACTTCTAAGCTGAACTACATCTTTTTTCATTTTTTGTATTTAGGGGAGGAAGCTCTCAGGTTTCAATAAGAAGGGAATACAGCATCTTCCTTATACAGCATATTCCTTAACAGGAATAACAATTAGACATCAGTTCAGGAATTTCCATACGTAATTTCCTATAGTGTATTCATATAATTATAACTCATACTACAATCATAATTTAAACCCTACACATTGATCAATACGTACTAAACAAGTTAGCACTCTTGTGCCCCCTAGTGGATGAATGAATACAAAATTATGTGTATGTTCTCCAGAAAGGTAAAAATTGAACCTTAAGCATGCAGATAGACAATTCATACTTATATTTAGAACATGGATGTAAGTAGCAGATAACCACTCAACAAAGTAGTCCCAGAGGCTCATTAACAATGATAGGAAAATAGTGTGTCATAGTGTAAAAAGATGTTTTCAATTGCAACTCCAACCCACAAGAAGAATGGGGCTTCAACCTAGCTGCTTAAAATCATAGACTCCATTGTCATACCTCTAAAACAAGGCTGGTCACAGTATATCATAGGCTGTTGTAATACATAAGGGAATAAACAGGTGTGAAGTCCTTGCAGAGTACTTGTCATTCATTAGACCATTAATAAAGTCAGCTTCCTCCCCCTCTTAATGTTGTCAAACCCCTTTCAGTCATCACCTGCTCCTCCCAAATACCTTCCCCAATATGCCATATTTTTTAAAAATATGCTTCCTTAGATAAGTCTTCAAAGATGTGTACAGGAGGAGAAATGGAAGCTGAAAAAGAATCGTGCACAACACCATTTTAGTCCAGACTGTTGGTTTCATTCTGAATCGGGATTCCAGCCCTTCCAGCAATTCCTCTCCCTTATTGTGTCTAGTCATAAGCAATATGACTTGGTTTCTCTGTTTCTCAGACAGATATGCTAATCACCAACAGTCTTTCAGGGATACAATTTAATGGGACTATTTTCAGAAATTCCTTTACACTTCTGTTATGGTTTAGATATGCAGTGTCTCCTGGAGACCCATGTGCTGAAGACTTGGACCCCAATACAACAAGGATTAGAGTGGGGACTTTAGGGAAATGATTGGATCATGAGGGCTCTGACCTCATTGGTGGCTTACTTCAGTAGATAGATTAATAATTTGAATGATTATTGGGCGGTGATGGAAACTCTAGGAGGTGGAGCCTAGTTGAAAGAAGTAGATCCCTAAGGGTATGTTCTGGAAAGGTATATTTGTCCTGGACCTTCTCTCTCATCACACTCCCTCCCTGCCCTCCTTCCTGGCTTCTCCGAGATGAACAGCTTTCCTACACCATGCTTTTCTGCCATGGTGCTCTCTCTGCCTCACCTCAGACCCAGAGGAATGGAGCTGGCTGACCAAAGACTGAAACCACTAAACCATGAGCCAAAAATAAATCTTTCCTCCTCTGAGTTGTTTATGTCAGGTATTTTGATTAGAGCAACAGTGACGAAAACCTGGCAAACACAATTTTGAAGAAAAAAAAAAGGACATATACAACCATAAGTGTTTTTTTCACAGTGAGAGAAAGAAGAGAGAATCCACTTTATTTAGTTTTTCATCTGGTTTTCATTGTTCTAACACTAGTTGAGTATGTGGTGCCAGGGTTTGAACCCAGGTCCTTGCACGCATGATACCACAGAGCTACTGCTACAGCCCCAACCATAAGTATTTTTTTTTCCTAAAGAAAGGGGGACAGTGAGAGAACGAGAAAGAGACAATTTTTTTTATTTAGTTTTTCATGTGACTTTCATTCCTCAGACACTTTGTTGTGTACGTGGTGCTGGGGTTTGAACTCGCATACCAGTCAAGCCAGGCAAGCACCATAACTGCTGAGACACTGCTCCAGTCAGAGTATTTTTAAAAATTATATTCAGCCACCTGTGTGCCTGTGATTTAGTATGGTGATTCTCAATGTTTGGTCTGGGAACTCCTGAGGACACCGGAGACCCATTCTTTTAAAGGGGTTCCATAAGATCAAAACTAGTGCTACCTCAACATGAAGAAGTTCTTGCCTTTTTTCACACACTGGTATTTATATTCATGGAAAGGCCCCAATGAGTAAAACTGATGGGCTTTAGAATATGGGCATTGGCACCCAACTGCATAAGGTGCTACCATATTCATCACTGTCACACACTTAGCCTTATAATCATTTTCTAACCTAGTTGCAGTTAACAACTGCCCCTCCCAAACACCTTCCCTCAGTGGGCCATACTTTTAAATATATACTTCCTCAGAGAAGACTTCAAATTTGTATACAAGATGAAAAAGCTATAAAGCAATAACAATTACTAGTTTTATTATATCTTCAGCCTCATTTTTCCAAGATGGCAAACTGCAGGAAGGCTGCTTTGTGCTTGGCTCCATGCAGAATGAAAAAACTCCAGGACAGCTTTCTTGCTTCAAGGTGCTTGTAGGGAAAAATCATTGCTGGAACACTGTGTTAAGTCAGTGGGATATTTTCGGAGAATCCAAGATTTGGGTGTAGCAAGAGGAAAGGAGGGACTGCATCCATCCCAGCCAGGTCAGGGCAGCTGCAACCCCCATTGCTCTCAATCAGCATAGAAATTGGAAAGGAGCTGAAAACAGAACATGTGGTCCAATCTGCTGAGGAGAAGCTGAGTTCTATAAGGAAGCCTGCATTGGGGCAAACTGGGGACACCCCTGCTGCAACTCCACTGCATAAGGGGAGAGCAGTGCTTCTCAGCTCCCTGCAAGAAGGAGGGGCAGGAGTCATTTTGAACAGTGAGAAGGAGTCAGCAGCTCAAAGCCAGCAACTCCACAATTCTGCCAGGGCCCAGCCATGATTCAGAGGCTGAACCCAGAAAACGTAGCATGGGACAGGCCCAGACTTCACTTAACTCAGGGGGAATTCAAGTTAGTGGAGAGGGGCAGAACCTAGCTCAGCCCTGTACCATTGACCCCCAGTTGGAGGGCTAACATGACAAGCTAAGGTGGGAAAGGAACACACATGAGACCAGTCTGAGCACAGAAAACCGAGGGACTGTGTATGTAATCAGCAGAGGGAGCATTGCTCTACCTTTGACACTCTGCATCTAGAATCTGTGAAGTCTCTTGAGTTTCAGAACCCCAGGGAGGCTGACAAAGGCCAGCCTTTGGGATATGCCTTAACCGCATCTCTTCAGGAGAGTATCTACCCAGCAAAGCCCAGGAGACTGAGCTAGACACCCAGTCCTCTACTTGAGATCACATAATTCCAAGACTGAGAGACTACTAACAAAACTCAGGTGGAGAGTGAACACCTGCTCCCAATGTGTACAGACACAACCTCAGTGAACATAGTTCCAAATTTATCATTAAGAATCTAAGAATCTTCTTTTTGTTTTTGACATGTATTTGTGTGCCATCTGGAGAAGTTGATGGGCTCATGGACATATAAACATACTAGCTGTTTTATTTTTGTTGTTATTTCACTTTATTATTTTTTATTTTTTCCGGTTTTTTTCTGTTTTGCTTTTCCTTTCTTCTCTCTATACTCCCTTCAGTCCTGACCATTTTATTTAATATAAATTTTTATCCTTTACCTGTGTCTGCTGAGGGTCAGGATTTTGTTCAGTTCATTAAGGTTTTGGATTATATTGTACCATAGTCACAATTTTCCTCTACTTCCATCTACCGTTTCTTATGGTATCATCCAAACACTCAATTTCTCTTTCACCCTTCCTCTATTTTTGTACCACTTTTTTCTTTTTAAACCAGCAAATCCTACACCTCCTCTACTTTCTCTCTGCTCATGTGCAGATATTACAACCTTCTCTGTAACTTTGTCTTACAATCCCTTTTCTCTCAGGCATCTATAAGCTTATCACCTCTTAGTTCTAATCAGTTTATACAATTCAACCCCCCCATCGTTAAAGCTGTGAAACCATTATCACTGTGAATGCTAAACTACTGTATGTTTTGTAGTCTGACATAGGTGAAGATTGAATACTACTGTTGTCAAAGGTAATTGCTATCACTATCATTCATTTCGTAGTTGGAATTTAACACTATAATAGATATAACTGATACTAAATAACCAGTTTAATGCTTTTTATTGTAAGCACTGGTTGTTCATATTAATTATTTCCCATTAGCTTATGAGGAGCTGGAAATCTTAAAGGACACTAACAGTTCACACGTTAGGTATTTGGCTGCTGAACTCAACTTTCCTGACAATACCCCAACCTGTGTAAGTGTCAGGACAAAACTCCCATTCCAGCAGCTAAGACCCAAAGAGCAACAACCAGAAAGAAATCTCAGTCCACACCCCCTGGTACCACCCAGGCATCCAATCCAGTGAAAATACTCAGAACAAATAAGACAATCACTCACAATAGATCACACACAAAATATGAAGAAAAAGAATCCTCTTCAATTTAAGGAGTTAGAAGAATACCTTTTAAAAAATGAGGAAATTGGCAAACAAATCTCCCTCAAACCCACACTCTCCCAACAGAAGAGTACACCAATATGGGGGTAGAGGAAAATAAAAAGAATAGCAACAACAATATGATCACCAAAAGGAACAAAGAATTAAAAGAAGATTTAAATAATGAAATAAGAGAATAATTAAAAGAGGATTTAAGGAAGGAACTAAGAGCAACTATAGGAGATGAAAGAACAATTAGTCAAAGAAATATAGTGAAAAGAAATGCAACAGAACTAGAAATGAAAGATACAATCAAATAAAAACACAAGTGGAGATTTCAATAACAGATTATAATTGGTAGAAAAGAGAATAGCTATTGAAAAAAGAATTGCTGACACTGAAGATAGAAAAACTGAATTTGAACTCACAGAAGACAGTAAAGGAAAAAAAACACACAAAGACTATGATTGAAATATTCAAGAGCTCTGGGATGACATTAAAAAGACCAGACCTGAAAAACGTAAATGTTTGATCCCATTGTCAAATATTTTGAAGACTATCAAGGGATGATAGGAAGGGAGGAGAAGGGTAAATGTTGGAACTGAGATAAAGCAAGGTACATTCCAAGCAGTTATAAATGTCACTGTATAATAAATAAATATATACATATATAAAATTCTTCATAGGTGTAAGAATTATGTCACTGTATTTCATTTTTTTTTTTTTTTGGAACAACATAGGTCCCAGAAGAAAGGCAGAGGATCAAGGGACAGGAAGAGGGAAGTAGAAGGATGTGGGGGCTGGTTATTGAACAAACTGTATGTTGAATTGTGTGTATCTAGGAATATGAGACAACTAATCCCGACATTATGTAAAACTATAATGCACTAATTAAAAAATGTGTTAACCTGGGTTGAAGCAGTGGCTCAGCAATTGGAGCGCTTGCCTAGCATGCACAAGGATGCAGGTTCAAACCCCAGCACCACATATACAACTAAGTGTCAGAGCAACAAAAGCCACATGAAAAACTAAATAAAATTTATTCTCTTTAAAAAAAAAAAACAAAAACCAGAGTCACTGGAATAGAAGAAAACATGGAGGTACAAACTAAAGGCATAAAGAACATTCTCAATGAGAGAATTACAGAAAATTTTACTCATATCACAAATGAGGTAGATATGCACATACAGGAGGCATTCCAAACTCCAAATAGACCTAACCAATTTAGAAATTCATCAAGACACATTATATTCAAAATGCTTAACAGAGAAAACAAAGACAGCATATTAAAAGCTGCAAGAAAGAAGCATCAAACTTTTAAAGAAAAATCAGTAAGGATCACTTCAGATTTCTCACCTCAGACCCTACAAGCAAGGAGGGCTTAGATTGAGATACTCCGAATCCTGAAAGAAAACAACTGTCTGCCAAGGGCACTATATCCAGCAAAACTCGGTTTCAAATTCAAGGGAGAAACAAAAACATTTCATGACAAGAACGAAAAGAATTTATGAACATTAAAAACAGCTCTACAAAGAAAAGTCAAAGACACACTTCACATAAAGTAACAATTCCCAAACCCCACAAGCTGAGGAAGCTCGATAAAAAGAATAATCAGCTAAATGAGAACCAAGGCAGCATAAAACACAGCAAAAATCACAATGGCAATAAACCACAAACACATATAAAAATTGAATGTTAATGGTCTCAACTCCCCAAACAAAAGACATAGATTACCAGAATGGATGAAAAACCAAAATCCAAAAATATGCTGCCTACAAGAGATGCATCTTACAGGTAAAGACATCCTGAAGTTGAAGGCAAAAGGATGGAGAAAAGTCTACCAGGGGTATAGCATAAGAAAACAAGCTGGTGCAGTGATTCTAAAATCTGATAAAGTAAATTTCAAACAAAAATTAATCAGAAGAGACAAAGATGGTCACTAGATCTTTTTTTATTTTTAAAGGGGGGGACAGAGAGACAGAGAAGGAGAGAGAATCAATTTTATTTATTTTTTCATGTGGCTTTCATTGCTCCAATGCTTTGTTGTGCACATGGTGCTGGGGTTCAAATATGCATACTTATGCATGCCAGGCAAGCACCATTACCTCAGAGTCACTGCTCCAGCCCCCCACTACATCTTAATAAAGAGAACAATTCAACAAGATGATAAAACCATAGTAAACATTTATGCTTCAAATATCAACACACCCAACTACACAGAAAAAAAACACTCTGACTTTAAATCCTTCATAGGCCACAAGAAATTAATATTAGGAGACTTCAATACATCCTTATCACCACTAGACAGATTATCAAAATAAAAATACTTTAACAATATCTCCAGTCTAAACAACACCTTAAATCAAATGGACTTAACCAACATGTATAGAATATTCCACCCCAAAAGAGCTGAATTTACCTTCTTCCACACATAGAACTTTTCCCAACATAGATCATGTTCTATATAGTTCACAAAGGAAATCTCAACAAGTACAGAAAAATTTTTGAAATACCTTGTACACTATCAGATCATAATAGTATGACACTAGAAATAAACAGTAAGAAAAATAACAGAAATCATATAAATATATGGAGACTGAATAACATTCTCAAATGAAGAATGGATCAAATGAGAACAGAAATCAAGAACTTCTTAGCAACAAATGAGAGAAGACACAACATACAGAAATCTCCATGGCAGTACAAAAGCATTTCTCAGATGTAAATTTATAGCTCTGAGTTCCCACATCAAAAAACTAGAGAGAGGACTGGAGTGGAGGCTCGACAGTTACGGAGCTTGCCTCACGTGGACGAGTACTCAAGTTCAAACTCCAGTACCACATATACAACAAAGTGGCAGAGGAATGAAAGTCACATAAAAAACTAAATAAAAATTGCTTTTCTCTTTGTCTCTCTTACTGTCCGTCCTTCTCTCTCTTAAAAAAAAAAAAAAAAAAAAAAGCAAGAGTTCCCAGATAAATAAGCTTATTCTCCACCTCAAGTCCTTAGAAAAAGAACTCACCCCCAAATCAGTGGAAGATAGGAGATAATCAAGATCAGAGCTGAAACCATAGAAATAGAGAAAAAAAAATATATACAAAGAATCAACAAGAGTTGGTTCTTGAAAAAGTAAATAAAATTTACAAACCCATAGTCACTCTCACCAAACGAATGAATGAAAATAAACAAATTAACAAAATCAGAGCTGAAAATGATGAAATCACCACAGACCCCTCCAAAATACAGAAGATTATAAGAACCTACTTTGAGAATTTATACTAATATGCTGGATAATCTGGAAGACTTGTACAAGTTTCTTAATACATACAATATGTGCAAGTTGAAATAAGAAGATATAGAAACCTTAAATAAACCAATATCGATTAATGAAATTGAGTCAGCAATTAAAAACTTACTTAGGTTTTAATTTAAAGCCATGGTACCAATGGACTCATAGCTGAATTCTACCAGACCTTTACAGAAGAACTAAGAGTTTTTTTATAAAGTTATTGCAACAAATTGAAAGGGATGGAACACTCTCACTTTTTATGAAGCAAACTTAAGCCCGATATTGAAACCCAACAGAGACTCATCAAGGAAAGTATTCCTGATGAATGCAGACACAAAAATCCTTAATAAAATACTAGTCAACTGAATTCAAAACCACATCAAAAAGATAATACACCATGACCAAGTGAGTTCATTCCAGGGATGCAGAGATAGTTCAACATATGTAAATCAATAAATGTGATCCATTACTTAAACAGAAGCAAAGAAAAAAAATCACATGATCATCTCAATAGATGCAAAAAAGGTCTTCAACAAAAATCAACACCCATTAGTTGTTGAAAACACTGGAGAAGCTAGGGATTTAAGGATCTTATCATAAAGGCCATTTATGACAAACCCATAGCCAGCATTATACTAAAGGGAGGAAGACTGAAACCATTCCTACTAAATTCAGGAACAAGACAAGGTTGTTCAGTCTTACCACTCTTATTCAATATAGTTCTTGTAACACTAGCCAGAGCAATCAGTCAAGAGAAGGAAATCAAAGTGATACAAATAGGTAAAGAAGGCAGACCATCTGGAAATCAAAGTGATACAAATAGGTAAAGAAGGCAGACCATCTCTTTGCTGATGATATGATTCTGTACCTAGAAGACCCAAAAAACTCCACAAAAAAACTGCTAGAGATTATCAATGAATTTTTGCAAAGTAGCAGGATACAAGATCAACACCATAAATCAATAGTGTTTCTATACTCCAACAGTGACTCAACCAAGGATGAAATCAGGAAAATCATCCCATTCACAATAACCTCAATCAATAAAACACTACAAATTAATCCAATCAGGGAAGCGAAAGACTTCTACAAAGAAAATTATAGAACTTTGAAGAAAAAAAACGAAACAGAAGAAGACCTGAGAAGAGGAAAGACATATCAAATTCCTGGACAGACAGAACGACTATAGACAAAATGACCATTCTTCCAAAAGTGCTAACAGATTATATGTAATCCCCATCAACATACCAGTGACATTCTTCATAAATATAGAAAAATAAGTTCTCAGATTCATTTGGAAGAATAAGAGACCTAGATTAGCCAAAGCAATACTTAGGAAAAAAAAGTGAAGCAGGAAGCATCACAATACCTGATCTGAAACTATCATACAAAGATGTAGTTACAAAAACAGCATGGTATTAGTATCAAAATAGATGTGAAAACCAATGGAATAGGGCCAAAGATACAGAGACAAAATCCACAATTCTATAGCCATCTGATATTTTACAAAGGTGGAAAGAATATAACTTGGAGAAAAAAAGTTTTTTTCAGCAAATGATGCTGGGAAAACTAGATAGCAATATGCAGAAAAAAAATGAAATTGGATCCGTACGTCTCACCCTGCACAAAACTCAAATCAAAATGGATCAAATACCTAGAAATTAAACCAGATACCTTAGAACTATTAGAAGAGAAAATAGGGTCAACACTCTACCATATAGGAGCTGGCACCAACGTCCTTAACAAGCTCCCCATAGCACAAGAATTAAAACCAAGAATCAGTAAGTGGGATGCCAATAAACTAAAAAGCTTCTGCACAGCTAAGGAATCAATTAAGAAGAAGAAGAGAGCCTATGGAATGGGAGAAAATCATGGCCAACTATGCCTCTGACAGGGGGTCTAACATCCACGATAAACAAAGAACACAAAAAATTTAATACAAAACACACAAATAACCCAGTCAATAAATGGGCAAAAAAGCTAAACAAATTTCTCAGAAGAAATACAAAAGGCCAATAAATATATGAAAAATTGTTGAACATCTCTAGCAATCAAGGAAATGCAAATTAAACTTACAATTTCACCTCACCCCAGTCAGAATGGCACAGATCAAGAGCAAAACAACAAATGCTGCCTTATACACTGTTGGTGGGACTGCAGACTAGTACAACCACTCAGGAAAGCAGGATGGAGACTCCTCAAAGAGTTAGGGATGGAACCACCATATGACCCAGCTATCCCACTCCTGGGTATTTTCTCAGAAGATATAAACTTGGTATACTACGGCAATGTAGCTACATCAATGTTTTTAGCAGCAGAATTCACAATAATAGCTAAATTATGGAATCAACCCAGATGCCCATCATTAGATGAATGGACCAAGAGACTGAGGGGGTGTGTGTGGGGGGAAGGTGTTTGTATGTACATATATACATACATACCATGGACTTCTACTCAGCCACTAAGAAAAAAAATGAAATCATGGCCTTTGCTAGTAAATGGATGGAAATGAAAAAAATCATGCTGAGTGAAATTTTTTCTCATATGTGGAAGCTAGAGTACAATATGTGAAAGAGTGAGAGAACAAGAGGTTTAGAAAATAGATTCATCAAACACGGATTACCAAACTGGGGACCACCTCACAGTCTAGGAGTCAGTGGGGAAGGTAGGGGGGAGTAGGAAAAGGCAAAGTTGTGATATATGACATGTGCATGTATGCAGGTATAATAACAAACCCCTTCAATATGTAAAATAAACTATAATGAAAAATTAAATCTTATTTAAAAAAATAAATTTATTGGTTCAACCTAGTCATATATTGGAGGGAACCATTACACATTCATGAATATATGGATATTGACAAAGTATCTAAGACAGATTGAAAAACAAAAATTTTAAAAACACATAAAATAATCTTCAGCCTTAAGCACAAAAACATTGACATACTATGTAATGCAAATGTCCTTCTACTACAGCTACAAAGGATGTCTCAAGGAAGATCAGTTGTATGACGGTTTGCAGTGTAGGATGAACTCACCACTTTTTCATGGAACATCATATTTACTTGAAGTAACAATAAACAGATAAATTACAGTTACTCAAATTTGGATATTTGGCAAACATATTAAAAATAAATGAAATGAGCCTTTTCCTTCAAGCAAAAGAATGGAGAGGATTTGTTGTCAAAGATAAAATTCAAGCTTTGAGCAAAAATTAAGTATTTAGAGTACTTAATCTTTGTGAGTTTGACAGCCTTTTAGCACTAAAATAATTTCTTCTGATTTGCTCTGTGCATATATTAATAAATGTCAATGATGTAATATCTCATAATTTAGTGGTCATATAGTTTCCTAATGACTCATGCATGAAATTACATAATTATACATGGATAAATGATCCACTAAAAGTGGATATTTGATATGGTTTCAGATTCCATAATGTAACTTATCTTTAAAATTCTGCCATTTGTTGAGTTTTAATATAGAATCAAAGAATATTCTCAATTATATGAAAAAGACTATTAATATATTTCATTTTCTTTCCCAACCACATGTTTGGAACACCATATTTTCTATACTTCAAACAAAACATATAAAAATATAGTATCAGATATATAAACCTATCTTTATTAAGCCAGATAGTTATATGTTTGTTTAAAATAAACAATAATACTATCCTGATGAAAATTGTTTTTGGAAAAGTAGGTATCATTCATAAAAAATTATTTATTATAATATACACCAATTTATTGTTGTTACAAAATAAATATTTAAATTTTTATCTTTAAATCTTTAATTTTAGTAATGATGAACATGGATAGATATGACCTATATAAACAAAATCTATCATCTTTAATAATTTTTCAGAGCACAAGGGTTCCAAGGTCAGAAAGTTTGGGAATCACCACCTGAGAGAAACCATGATCTTCCGATGAAGAAAGTTACACCAGGACAGATCACTCCTCCCCTAATCTGAAGCCAAAATGTGGATAACTATGTAACATAAAGCAGATATTTAGGATTCCTTAGATAGACAAAAGGAAGAGCTAGAAATGAGAACGGAGTTTCACATCTGGAAATTCTGGTCCAAGAAAAATGAGATAGGGCTTGACAATAATAAATAATAGGAAAGAGCAATAATGTTTTATAAATATTCTAATATTTAGTCTCAATTCCACCGCCGTTCTGATTTTTGCTAATGCCAAAATTCCATGCCCCATAGGAGAAAAGAAGCGTATAAAAAACAAACTACATACTGATCATTTTTCTTCTGAAAGTAAAATGTTTTCCTCTCTCCAGCATATACACTAAATACAGAAGGTTCCCTGGTGAAATATCTTCCAACAACATGCAAAGCATTATAGGTTTACACAGTATATTAAAGACAACTAAACAGTGCTTCAAGACAAAAGTAAATCAGGCTTTCGATTCCATGAAAAGTGCTTTTCCTTTTTTTTTTTTTTTACCCAAATAGGCTAATTTGCCTAAAAGTTCATGTTATAAATTGCTTTTAAGTTAAGAACCTAACAATGTCATCTTATCTCTTCCCCAATATTTATTTGAAAAGAAGGCACTAAAACGGGATTCCATTCAACAGAAGCATTGCTTCTTTCACTCTGAAGTTTGGGTGAATCCCAATATATAAAATCAGAGTTGTGCCAGTAGGTGCTCTACTGGGAATGATTACTGGATATACCACACATCAGATGGTTAAAATGAAGGTAAAAGTAATTGTTTATCCATGTCTAGCCATGTTGACAACTATAGATTCATTTAAGCATCTCAGAAACTACAGTTAATGATTTGCATCATGTTAAGACACAGGTCAATCGGTGGCCCCTCAAAATTAATTGTAATGTTTGATAATCATGAGCATAAGTGAGGGAGAAATTTAACTACAGATTATCATAAATCACAGCAAAACAAGCCTATGTATTTTCGTACACATAGATACCTATGGTAAAGTTTAATTTATAAACTAGGAACAGTAAGAGATTAATTGCAATAAAATAGAGCAATCATGCCACAATAGAAGTTGTGTGAATGTGCTCTTGCTTGTATTCTTTCTCACACACACAATATATCTTACTGTACTGTGTTTCCCCTTCTTATAGTGATGTGAGATGATACCATGCCTACCTGATAAGATGAAGGGAGAGGAATAACAGAGGCACTAAGATGAAGGGATAAGCTACTACTGACCTAACATTATGTCAGAAGATCATCAAGCTATTACAGTGCCCCTTGACTCTGGGTAAATGAAACCATGGGGTGGAACTATGGATAGGAGAGGAGAAATGTTAATATTAACTAAAATAATAACTCAATTATGTAGAGTTTTACTATTCAACATATGTACACAAAGTAGCATATCCTAGAAACCGTGTTTAAATGCAGATTATGGATTTAAACATATCTAGAAAGACAGGGTAGACATACTACTCCTCCACTGTGCAGTTCTTCCCACTAAGTACAATTATAAATCCTGAACATTATCTATACAACAAACATGTGAAGACTCTGAAGGTACACAGAAGGCAGCCTGGCTAGCAAACTTGGGATCCATGGTGACATTAGGCTTCCTCTTTTCCTCATATATTTAAGATTTGGAGTGGGGAAAAGCTAGTTACTTAGAAATATCAACAGGCAAATAAAGGGATGGGAGGTAGCTTCAACAAAAGCATGTTCTTTCCAGTCATGATACCAGGAGAAGGCCAGCCAAGGAAGACAAACATTTTAGAAAATAAACCTCAGACAAACATGATATAAACACCATGGTCCAACCACATCCACACCATCCCAGGCCAAGTGGGGAGCCTAGACTTCCACTTCCTCAAGAATATAAAGAATATCCTAATATCCCAGACGGTGTGTGAGAAAGCTAAGTAGGGACCTAGGTCTTTCATCCCTAGTATTTGGTAACCAGACCTTCCCTAGTCCATTGTATTATAGTGGGACCACACAGAAGACCAAAACTCTCACCCCCCTGCCCATGAGTAAAGAGACATCCTTTCCCAACACCCAGGGTGGTACTATAGGAGACAGAGCAGAGATTTAGAACTTTCACCATTGCCTAGTAATAAGGATAACATTACTAGAGGCCATCCTCCTCATGATGTCAGTGGAAACAACATGAAAATCCAGAATTCCCACTCATATCCAACAATAGTGAAAAGTCCCTGTTCTCAGGTATAAATAGAGATTTGGGAAATAGAAACCAAGTGAACTTCTCACTCCATCCAACAGTAGTAAGACAGACCTCTCCCCACTTCATCTGCCATAGTATCAGAAAAAGCCAATTGAAATGAAAGGTTTAAAGATCTAAAAACACATGACACATTAAAAATTCCAGATTTCAATAAAAAGTCATTCATCATACCAAAAACCTTAAAGATCAAAAGCTAAATGAAAAGACAAAAGATGCCAAAACTTAGACAAGAGATGTGAGAATTCTTTAAACAATATTTTACAGCAAAATGAGTTTTTAAATGTTTCTATCATCATTACAAATATGCTCAAAAAGGGAGAAAGTATCAGCAAAGAAATAGACAATATAATGAATAATCCAAATGTAAATAAAATAACTGAAAACTACATAGTCAAATTTAAAAGTTCATTAAGAGGAGCTAAATGTAAGGTTCTAATATACCATTAAAGGCTATTTTTAATGTAATCTCCTAAATTAGATTGAAAAACATGAGGCAAATATATGCTGTCTACAAGAAACTCACTTCACATATAACAATAAAGGGAAATTAAAGGTAATGGAATGGAAAACAAGAAATTATTCAAACATCAAAAGATATCAGAACTGTAATATTGGATAAAGTAGACTTCATAGCAAAGAATTTCATCAGAAACAGAGATATTACACAATGGCAAAATGGTTAATTGTTGAAGACAATAGACAATCTTAGACGTATATACACCAAATACCAAAGATGGAAAATATATGACACAAAAACTAATAGAACTGAAAGACAAAACAGATAAATCCCCAATTATGGTTGGAGTCTTAAGCCTCTTGTAATAACTATTAAACAACTAGACAGAAATTAGGAAACATAGAATTCAACCACAACATCAACCATGGAATCCAATCAATATTTATAAAGCATTCTAACAAATAAAAAACAAATAAACAAATTGCATACACTTTCCAGAGCCAACAGAACATATACCAAGATAGGAAATATTCTAGTCCATGAGAATCTAAAGAAATTTAAAATAATTGACATTATATTGAGAGTGTTCTCTGACTAAAATGGAATCAAACTAAAATAGGAAAATCCTCCAAACACTTAGAAACTAAAATATATGCTTTAAATAACCAATAAATCAAAAAGGAAATCTCAAGGGAAGTAAAGAAAAATACACTGAACTGAAGTAAAATACTAACATATCAAAATTTAAAGGATGTAGTTAAAGCAGTATAAAGAGGAAAATTTATATCATGAAATGAGCATATTAGAAAAAAACAAAAAGCCTTAAATCAATAAGCTAAACTTCTACCTTACGAATCTAGCAGCTGGGGCTGGAGCGGTGGCTCAGGGGTTACGGCACTTGCCTGGCATGTACAAGTACACAGGTTCAAACCCCAGCACCCAAGTACACAACTAAGTGTTGGAGCAACGAAAGCCACGTGAAAAACTCAATAAAAATCGATTCTGTCTACCTCTCTCACTGTCCTTCTCTCTTTAAAGAAAAAAAAAAAAAAAAGAATCTAGCACACCAAGAGTAAAATAAATCCAAATCAAGTAAAATAAATAACAAATATTTGAACTGAAAAGAGCAGAGAAAATTGATAAAACAAAGCTCAGTCCTTGAACAGATCAAAGAAACTGAAAAATCTCTAAAGAAACAAAGAAAAGACACAAATTATCAGTACTAGGAATGACCCTACAACATCAAAAGAATAATGGAAAATAATAAATACCATAAACATAAATTTAACAACTTATAATTAATTTCAAAAAACAAATTCAAAATGAAATAGATAATTTGAATAGCCCTAAAATCATTAAGGAAAATTATTACTTAAAAATACTAGCTAAAGGGGCTGGAGCGGTGGCTCAGTGATTAAGGTGCTTGCCCGGTATGCACAAGTACATGGGTTCAAACCCTAGCACCCACGTACACAACCAAGGGTCGGAGCAACGAAAGCCATTTGAAAAACTCAAAAATTGATATATTCTCTCTCTCTCACTGTCCTTCTTTCTTCAGAAAAAAAAAAAAATCCCAGCAAAATCTCTCCTGTTCCCAACTAGTTTTAAAGGACAATTCTGCCAAATGATTAAAGAAAAATTAACACCAGCATGGTACGATCTTTTTAACAGTAGAGGGAAGAAACCAAAGACAACAGAAGGCAAGAAAGAGAGGAGAAAGAGAACCACACATCAATAACCTTCATGAATATGGATGCCAAAATCCTTAGGAAAATACTGCAAATATATAACATAACAATAAAACATAAAAGAATCATAACCAAATGACATCATGGGGTTTATTCCAGAGATGTGAGGCTGTCCCTATGTTCCAAAATGCATGAATGTAATTGATAATTGCATTACCAGGATAAACTGTCATGTCAATCGATACAGAAAACTCAATACCCACTAATAATTTTAAAAATGCACAGAAAATATGAAAAGGTTAACTTATCAATTTGAAAGAGTTATCTTCAGAAAAATCTATAGATAACATTATATTAATTGGTAAAAATCTTTTCCCCTAAAATTGGGAACAAGACAAAATATCTGCTCTTAGCACTCTTGTTCAGTATAGTACAATAAGAGGAAATAAAAACATGCAAATTGGAAAGGAAGAAAGAAAAGTTCCCCTATTTCTAGATGATAGTAATATTTAGTCTATGCAGAAAATCACATACCTACTGAACTCATTTTCTCTAAGATTAGCAATAAGATGGGGATTTCTATTCTTTCCTTGCTTTCAAAATTGTTAGGAATCCTAAACAAGATAATGACAAGAAAAATAAATGCATGCCTATTGGATGGGAAGAAAAATTCTCGGGCTGGAGTGGTGGCTCAGCGGTTTCAGCGCTTGCCTGGCAAGCACGAAGACCCGGGTTCAAACCCCAGCACCAGGTACACAACTAAGTGTTGGAGCAACTAAGGCCATGTGAAAAACTAAATAAAGTTGTTTCTCTTTCTCTGACTCTCTCACTGTCCCTCTCTCTTTAAAAAAAAAAAAAGAAAAGAAAAATTCTCTTTATTCCCTGACAGTCTATACAGAGACTCCTGAGATAAAATGTGTGTGTGTGTGTATACACACACATATATGAAAACTAAAAATCCACAGGATACAAGAAAATGTGATTTATATGTCTAAAATTAATGATTTCAGTGTGTCAAAGTTATACCTCAACAATCTGATTATTAAAAGTTCTATATTTAAACTATAATATTTTAGTCTTGGTTAAAGCAGTATCAATGATCAATCATATAATAAAAGGTTTAGCTGAATTTCTGCTCATGGTAAGCCCTTTAGTCCCCTTTATTTCTCTTCTTCCAAATGGCTGACAGCCCCTCAATTAATTAGGAAGTGCACTCTTGATTTGTCCCCCGGGTAGGCAGATAAAAAACCTGGTTTGCCCCATGTCAGTTCTGTTGTAACAGCAGTTCTCAGAAAGGTATATACTGCTTCCAGTACCCATCCTCAATGGAAAAGAACATAATGATTTAGATAAAAGTAGAAGAGAAAAACTTTAGTACCCGAACCTTCATTATGATAGCATTTGTTTGATATGTTTATCTACCACATTTATTCTAAAATAGCACTGGCTCTCCCACCAACCCCAACTAAGCTACTCCAATCTTGTCATCCTTCCCTAAACATACTAAAATTCACATGCAAAATGAAAAAAAAAAAACTAACACTAAATTGCAGCACAAGGGTATTATCCTAGTCTCTCGTGTGAAATTCTTCCAGTGATGTCCTGAAATCTACTGCCCTCCTTTTTTTCCTTTAAAATACATTTTAATATCATTTATAAAACTACCTTTGCTTTTCAAAACTTGAGTGCCTGATCCTCTGTGTTTTGCCCAAAATTCCCTGACTATCCCCCAAGTAGAGCAGGCTTGAAGCAAGGGAGGAAAATGTGTCCGAGTCTCATTAAGGCACAGATGGAGTTACATTTGACTCACTGCATTTGCTCCACATTCGTAAACCACACCAGAGACAAAGTCAGCAACACTGAATTCCCGTGAATTTCCATACTTACCTTAGCAGAATTGGGGTGACTCCTCAGGCTTACTCACAAAACTGCTACGTCTTTGTTTTTGACACAGGAAAAACTAGACCCTCCACCTGGATGGTGAAGATAGGCAGCCTGGCAAGAAAGGTGTGCAGTGCTGGTGAAGGTTGCTGCCACATGAGGATTATAGCCTTCCTAAGGTGAGTGCCTAAAAGACACTCACGTAATTGCTGGGGACCAGCCCAACAACGCCCAGAAGGATGAGTGGAGTTGGCGCAGAGGAATGACTTCAACCTCAGGAGCAAGTCGCAAGCAAACAGGGCACCCTGCTTGAGCAAAATGCTGTCTGTTCTTTGTTGCGCTCTTTTATACAGTTGCACAAATAATCCTTTCAATACCTGCCTCATTAACCAAATTGACCACCTGTAACCATTTAAACTGTTTGAGTGCCAGACACAAAACTATCCACTTTATCATTAGTTCAGGGTCAAATTTTCATGAACTATTTCGTGTATTGTACAATAGGCTTTATCTTTATACCTGTTTTGACAAAAGGCAGAGATCACTTTCCCAAAACTCTTAACTCCCTATTTTCCTTCAGATGTTTCTTATTTAACTATGTTATAGGCCCTTATACCCTAACTAACTACTAACTCAAAACCACCCTGTTACTGTAACCTTACTAGACATTCTATAGCTATCCTAAGTCTTGTGATTGTTAATCTTAAGAGATTTGTGCATCCTAACCTATGGGCTAAGAAGTTAAAACTTAACTTCTTCAAAGGTAGGACAATTTTTATATATACTCTTTCCTTTGTACCTTAGTTCCAATTATTTTGCTTTCAATTTCCAACCCTGCTTCGAAATCAGTATAGCTTCATCCTTCATGACTTTCATATGTGTTATACAAGTACCCTTCTGATCAATCCTTAACAATTATTTCCAATTTGAGTAAATAGCCAGTTTCCAGAAGGGATGGTTTTGGCAATATCCTGGAATGCTGACTTTGCCGAGCCACTTCCCAAGTCTGGTCTTTGTCAAGACAAAAGCTTGGTAGATATTGCCTCATCCAAGTAATGAGGTGAATGTCAAACATGGTATAGAACACTCCTGGGAATAGATTCCTAAAAGTACAAGGCCCAAAAAATTAAATGCTAGATTATATATGCTACTCCCTTTCAGTCATTTATCTTTTTCCCCCTTTTTCTCACATTTCAAAAAATCAAAGAACTGAGTATCTGCATGGGATTAGTGTAGTCAAAGCTTGAAAACACTGTGAGCTGTAAGTTGTATTGGAAGAGTTAAAAAGATGAATGCAGCATGTTATACTTTGGAGCCACTAGGTTTTCATTAAGCCTCAGGCATGTGGGTTTGTGATTACTTTCATGACAACAAACATTAAAACAAAGGAACAAGATCTGATCTGTAGTTTAAGGAAATATCTTCCAAAATTTATCCACATATCCCAACACACTGGTTTTGCATATTTGGTTTCCAGTTCAAGAGGTTTCTTAAAACCTCTACAAAAATGTTAACCTTAGTGATTCATTCACAAAGGGTTTAAGCTAAAATTTTTATAGTTTAGACTGGAATTCAGTTATCAAGTAGTGATTATAGATCTGATATAAACTTTTTAGAGCTTTGAGCAGATAATGGAAAAGAGATGGTAAATGACATTTATCTCTTCTACTACAACATACTACTAAGTTTGCCTGTCTCATCTTGAAGCCTTAATTATTTGTCTTATAGTTTAAAAGACTGTTTTGTAATATCATTGGAAAATTATGTTCACAATAAAATGATTCAAGAAATATATTTCAAGTGGAGGATGTAGCTGCATGGTAGAGCACTTGCCTAGAATGTGTGAGGCCTGGGTTCAATAGCTAGAACAGCCTGAATGAATGATGAATTTCTACCACTCCTCTTACTTTCCAAAGTCTCATTTTTTAAAATTACCTTAATTTCCAAACTCTGATTTCTTTTCTGAGATATATTTGCTGATCCTAATCATGCTTACTTTTTAATACCTTTAAAAATTGTAGCAGAGATAACAAGGGCTATGGTTTAAATGTTAATGAGCTCCTCAAATTCACAATTCATGTGCTGAAAACTATCCCTAAAGGGGAAGGCAGTAAGAGATGAGATCTTTGTGGGGGAGGGGATAATTAGAGGATTAGAATCCTGTGCTCAGGAATGGCATAAGCACCTTTATAAAAGAAACTTGAGGGCTGGAGCAGTGACTCAGCAGTTGGAGCTCTTGCCTGGAATACAGGAGGACCTGAGTTCAAACCAGCAGCACATACATAACTAAGTGTTTGAGAAACAAAGTCCAGACAAAAAAATGAATAAAAATGATTTCTCTCTCTCATTCTCTCCCTCTCTCTTAAAAGAAAAAAGAAAAAGAGGATTGAGGGAGTGAGCCTGTTGGCCCCATCTGCCATGGAGTATACAATAAGAAAGTGCAACCTTTGGGCTGGAGCAGTGGGTCTGTGCTTATGGTGCCACCGGCATGCACAAGTACAGGGGTTCAAACCCCAGCAACCCACATACACAACTAAGTGTCAAAGTAACTTAAGCCATGTGAAAAACTCAATAAAGACTGATTCTGTCTCTCTTTCACACACTGTCCTTCTCTCTTAAAAAAAGAAAGAAAGAAAGAAAGAAAAAAAGAAAGAAAGAAAGAAAAGAAAGTGCAACCTTTGAGGCAGAGAGGGCCCCTTTCTAGACACCAAACTTGCTAATACCTTGATTTTGGAGTTTTCAGCCTTCAAAACTGTGAGCTATGAATTTCTGTTGCTTATAAATTATCTAGTCTAAGGTATTTTGCTATGGCAGCTGGAACACACTAAGCAAAGTATGTACTTTCATGCAAACACTGTATATATATTTATACATTATTTCAGTTAAGCCAGATCAAAAATCATCTATATCAAACATTATTCCTATTTTATAAACAAGGAATCCATGGCATACTTAAATCAATTACACTGTCTTTTTAAACAAAGTTCCTACGTGGTACAACCAGGCTTTATATAATTCAAATTTACTTTGAAACCCAAAGTATTTTCATTATTATGGCAAATATCTAGACCACCTTATTAAGTTACCACATTTGGATATTTATACACTTATATTTCTGCTCAGTCCAATATGGTCTAGCCTATCAGGCTCTTCCTTAAAATAAAAAGCTTTGAATCACAGGTTCTATGTCTACTTCACAAAGATAAATGACAGTCTAGCTCTTCATGAGGTCTCTGAAGCAAGAGTCTCCAGTGCTAATAATTCAAAAATGTTGGATACATTTTTTGAGTGCTTAAAGAGTCAAAATCTAGAAAATTAAAATTTTAAAACAGGCTGATTTCTGATACCAAACTGTTGATTCAAGCATGGAAGGAAAAAAAAAATCTTTTTCTCTAAGACAGACAATATTATAGGATGGAAGTTAGTCTTTCAGAACAAACTACCAATTACTTTCTTCAAGGCAAGAATTCAGGTATCCAAGGATCAATGCACTACTTACAACAGCTGGCGTGATCCGATAGACAGAATACTGTATATCCATCCTCTGATGCTTTTCACTCTTCTGCTATATCATGTCCTCAGTCCCCTCTATTGACATCAACTTCAAAAGGTGAGAGGATAGAATAGAGCCTTTCAAATAATAGATACTCAATAAATTATCTATGGTTGATCAGATTTAATGAAAACTGTACCTAACTTTATCTGAATTTCAATTTTATTTTAAGAAAGATCACCTTTATATTTACAACTTTTGTTTCATAGAAGAAAAAAGATACTAAAAGTCTGGAAATTTTCCAAGGCCACAAAAGGAGAAACAGAAGTGCCCACTGCATGCCAGATGTTATTATAGAAGATTTACATTTTAAAAAAAGTTTAGCCTCTATGTTCGTGGATATAGAGTTAATATTAACAAAATGGCCATATTACCAAAAGTAATCTACAGCTTTCATGCAGTCCCTATCAAAATATCAATAATATTCATTGCAAAACTAGAAAAAAACAGTCCTAAAATTCATATGAAGGAACAAAGGACCCAGAATAGCCAAAGTGTTATAGAATAAGAAGGGCAAGACCATAGGTGTCACAATACCTGATCTCAAATTATAATATAGAGCTATAGTTTAAAAAAATAAGAACATAGTATTGACATAAAAACAGATCTGAAGATCAATGGAATAGACTAGAAGACACAGAGATAAAATAACATAAACACGATATCTGATTCTAGACAAAGTCACCAAAGGAACAAACTGAAGAAGAGACAGCCTCTTTAGCAAATCATACTAGGAAAACTGGATATCCCTCTATAAAAGAATGAAATTAGATCCTTACCTTTCACCCTGCACAAAAGGCAAGTCAAAGTAAACCAAAGACCTAGAAATTAGACCAGAAATAGTTAAAATGCTAGAAGAAAACATAGCGGCAACACTCCAACACATTGGTTCAGACCACAGACTTCCTTAAAACTCCAAAAGCTCATGAAATAAAATCAATAGTCAATAAATTGGAGAGCATTAAATTTAAAAAGCTTCTGCAAAGGAAACAATTAGTAGCCTGAAGAGAACCTACAGAATAGGAGAAAATTCTTTGTCAGCTACTCCAACCATAGGTGATTAATAAGCAAAATATACCAGGAACTCAAAAACCATTAAAAAGAACAACTAAAACCTACTCAACAGACTCAACAGATGGGCAAGGGATCTAAGGAGACATTTCACAAAATCAGAAACACAATTCATCAACAAATATGAAAAAATGTTCAACATCCTTGTGATAAAGGAGATGAAAATCAAAACTACTCTGAGATTCCATCTCACCCCTGTCAGAATAGCAGTCATCAAGAATACAAATAACGGTAATTTTTGGCGAGGATGTAGGCAGAAAGGTGCACTAATACATTGTTGGTGGGACTGAAAATTAGTACCACCACTTTGGAAAGCAGTATAGAGATTCCTCAAAAGATTAGGAGTAATACCACCAAATGACTCAGCTATACCATGCCCTGGTATTTATCCAAAAGATCCAAAATCAACATACTAAAGTGACACATATATACCAATGTTCACAGAGGCACAATCCACAAAAACCAAGTTATGGAACCAGCCCAGGTGTTCATCAATAGACAAGGAAAGAAAATGTGGTATCAGTAAGAATTCTGGTGGGTTTATAATCCCTGATTTATTAAATATAATTTTTGATCTTTCCTATTTTCTTGAATATGCTCAAAATGAAAAAGCATAGGGGCTGAAGCAGTAGCTTGATGCACATGTACATGGGTTCAAACCCCAGCACCCACATACAAAACTAAGTGTCACAGCAATGAAAGTCACGTGAAAAACTCAATAAAAATTGATTCTTTAAAAAAAAAAGGAAAAACATGACTTCCCAAATCTTATACACTTAATATACAAGTTCAGAAATTCCTATGCATGTTATTAGAACCAGAAAAATTACATGATCAGATTTTTAAAACTTATTTACATTTGAGTAATAATCCATGTTCCTATCAAGTCACAAACATGGCAGTACAAAGGCCTCTAACTACTATGCTTCATGGTACAGTCAGTATATAAATATTGTAATGTATAAAATATAACAGAGCAGCTGAGTTTCATGGTTGGTAATTAATGGTCCTTGGGTGAGTAAAATTACTTAGAACAGAAATTCATCCCCAGCGAAGAACAGAGTTTATTCCGGGCCATATTCCCAATCAATGCTATAGATTCCCATATTCCAATGGTGTTTCTACATTGTACAATCTCACACTATGTATCGAGATTACTTGTTATGAAGAATTTACTTTTTCTTTCAGATAAAGTCTCAGCTTCGAATTCATAATCTTTCCTCCTCACACTCCAGAGTAGCTAGGATCACAGGTGAGCACCAACACACCTAGTATTAGGATTTACATTCCTGATGCCAAAATCTATTCCTGTGAAATACTGGCACTTGTCATAATGTAGATTCAGTACTCACCACTCCCATCACTTCCATCCTAATCCAACTCTGAGGCTCAACCTGCCTGGAGCTCTACCAATTGAGCGGACTTGAGAGGTGTAAGTAGACACTCTGAGTGTCCTTGGTATGAAATCGCAGCTGTACCAGAAGAAGAACCATCAGTAAAGACAGTGCAAGCTCCAGGAACAGGTGCAGAATGAATCACTTTTGGAAAAATAACAGGATGTTTGGTGAAAAATGAAAGTAAAGGAGAGTTTGGCAGATGATTGTCAAAGGTGGCAGAAGTGCTACATCTAAGTACTGCCCATGATTCATTATTATTAGTCAAAACATCTAATTGTGATTTAGAGTAAGGCACAATAATAAAATCTGGATGTTTGCCTAAAATTTGAGTAGTTACAGTTATTCCCCAGCAAATGAGTTGAGCTACTATTTTGGGGTAAGGCTGGATGACCTTCTTTGGGGACAGAGACAAGTGAATCCAAAGTAAAGGGCCACTCTGCCAAAGGACCCCCATAGGTGTGAATTGGGATGGAATAACAAGTTGTACAGGAAGGCTCATATTCACCCAATCGCAAGGAGCTTTACTCAGAGCCTTCTCCACCCTTTCTAAAGCTATTTTTCCTTCCTTTGTGAGAAACCAGGGGGATGTAGGATCAGAAGGTCCTTGAAGGATATCAAAAAGAGGCCTTAGTTCTGAAGTAGACAAAGGTAAAGAAGAACGAATCCAGTTGATCTCTCCCAGCAATTTTTGAAAATCATTGAGTGTCTTTAAATTACTATGACACAATTGAATTTTTAGTGGTCAAATTTGTTCACTTCCAATACTATACCCAAGATATTTAATAGGTAATTGAGTTTGAACTTTGAGGCTATATGAAGATATGCTCTCTTAGCACCTGGATTGTTTGTTGAAATTTTTCATTTAAAATGGCCATATCTTTATGAGCCAATAAAATGTCATCCAAATAATGAATTACAATTAAAGTAGAGCATGATTGTCGAACAGCCTGCAGATTTGACACAAGGTGGGACTATTGGACATACCCTGGGGTAAAACTTTCCACTGAAATCTCTGGTATGGTGTATCATAATTAATAGATGGAATTAAGGCAAAGTGAGGCCTATCTTCAGGATGGATAGGAATAAAGAAAAAACAATCCTTGATATCAATGGCTATAATGTAATAATCTTTTGGGATAGCCATGGGATTAGGCAAACCAGGTTGAGTAGTACCCATAATCACCACGCTCGCATTGATAGTGCGAAGGTCTTGTAACAGCCTCCATTTACCTGATTTTTTCTTTATTACAAAAATAGGGGTATTCCAAGGAGATGTAGAGAGTTCTATATGACGTAAGCTTAATTCTTCTTCAACCAATTGTCGAGCCGCAGCGAGTTATTCTGTACTAAGGGGCCACTGAGCAACCCAAATATGATTATTTTTCCGTGTAATTTTTATAGGCTTAATTTTTTCAGTGGCCCCTACCCAAAATTATAACCTAGCCCCTCTTTGCCTCGATGTTTGATTACAATAGGCTCTACTCTGCCCTGTAGGTTCTTTTCCAGACCTTTTCCTGGGATATACCCTTGATTTGTCATAATACGCAGGGCAGGGGAACACTGTTTCAAAGTTTCAGTAACTAATTTTACTCCCATTTGTTGAAGGACATCTCTTCCCCACAATATTACTGGCAATGAACTTAAAACATATGGTTGAAAGGTTCCCTGATGACCCTCCTCATCACTCCACTTCAGCACACGTGAGCTTTTTTGTGGAGAAGCAGTGAAACCAAGGCCTCGAAGGGAATTTTCTGACTTTTGTAATCGCCAAGGCTTTGGCCAGGTTCTTTCTGGAATGATGGAGCAATCAGCACCTGTATCTAATAGACTCATCATCTCTTTTCCTTCAACACAGAGCTTAATCATAGGTCTATTTTTGCAATCCTGGGCCCAAAAGCAAAAATCTTTGCGCCCTGAAGATCCAAACCCTTTCTCACTTCTATTTTGAGGAATGGCTTTAAAGGTTTCATGATAACTTAGGAGAAGCTGAGCTATCCTGTCCCCAGGAGAGATGACAGAAATGCCCTTAGGAGAGGAGACCATGACCTTAATTTCTCCAATGTAATCTTGGTCAATGACTCCTGGAATCACATTTAGTCCTGATACGAGAACTGAACTTCTACCCATAACCAACCCCACCGTGCCCCGTGGGAGAGGTCCCTTTACTCCTGTTGGTAGAACCTGAACCCCCATTTCTGGCATTCATAGGAGCCGGGTGGAGGAACTGAGGTCAACTCCAGTACTTCCCGAGGTAGCTCGGGTGAGCGCAGAGACAGGTAGAAAGGATTGGTGCGAGAGAGCATCTGGACCCGGGAGCCATTCAGCTCCTCCATTGCCTGGAACATTTGAGGGCCCCGAGGCGACGGGCCCCCGTTTCCGTTTTTTGACTCTCCTACAGGCGGCAAAGGATTAAATTTTGATTTCGGCAGTTCTTCCTTATGTGACCTGGCTGTTTACATTGGAAACACTCCCTTTTTCTAGATCCCCCTATCGGTGTAAGGGGTGATTCTCCTCTCCCATAATTACAGGCTCATCCATATCTTTACACAATTTTATGTATGTGTCTAAGCTTCTCTTATTTCTCCATGGCCTAATCGCTTCCTTGTACCACTTATTAGCATTTCCATAAGCCATTTGAACTATGAAAGGCATGGCTTATTCAGAGTCGCCAAAGATCCTTGAAGCACCTTTAAGCAGGCAGTCCACAAATTCAGAATAGGGTTCATTTGGTCCTTGGACAATTTTCGACAAGCCGCCTTGTAGTTCATTTGGCCCAGGGATCAATTTCCAGGCCCTCAAGTGCGCAGCCGCCACCTGTGCATAAACCCCTGGGTCATAATTAATCTGTGCGTTAATCCCTGCATACTGTCCCTCCCCACTAAGCATTTCTAAGTTTCTCTGTGGGAATCCAGCAGCTGTATTCCTCCTGGCTATGTCCTGGCAATTTTCTATGAAGTTAGACTTAAACAATAGATAGTCACGCCCCCTCCCCCCATAATACTGCTCTACACAATGATTTCCAATCATCAGGTGCAGGGTTCATGCTAACTACTGACTCTATTAATCGCAGAGTTAAAGGAGCATTTCGTCAGTAAGTCATCACTGCTTCCTTGAGTTGCTTTACTAGTTTAAAGTCGAAAGGCTGATGGTGCCTCCCTGTCTGGGGATCCTCAAACACAGGGAACCCTACCGTGTGGACTTCTTGTAGCAATGTACTAAGTTGTTTAGCTAGCTCCCTGAGTCATCCCTCGGAGGTGGTAGAGGCTGAGAGACAGTGGAGTGCCCCAGAATGGGCTCCCACGGGGGAGCAGAAGGTCGTTTTATTTTTCTCTTTTCCGATCCCAGTACCCTTTCATTATCAGCCAAGCTTTCTAAATCACTTCCACTAAGCTCTTCCTCTTGAGGTAGACCTTGTTCTTTATTACCCTGCTGAAAGGCAAGGGACTTCCTTTCCTGTACTTCCTCCATGGATTCTTCCGCCAAACGGACTGAATCTTTTACTTTCGGTTTAGAGGAAAGGAAAAGTTCTTTAACTGACTGCCACATAGGGAATGTCCCTTTTACCAAATCTCTAGTATTACCAGCCCTTCCTAAATTTCATTTAACTTGCTCCCATTACGGAATATTTAGAAGTCCTTCCTGTAAAAACCAGGGACTCACCTCATTAATTACACCTATAAAACTTTTGGCAGTGGAGTCTTTGACCCCTGTGCCATTAGAGTCTTGAGCAAAGTTTTTTTTATGCTTTAGAAGCATAAGAACCCATGATAACTACCTCACCCTTTTTTCACTCTGGCAGAGCTTTTCCACGAGGGTTCCTCAGTTTACCAACCTTTCCGAAGAGAGTGAAGAGAAGTCCCCTTATGGGCCACCATTTGTCCAGTCCCAGCCGGCAGGAACCGGACAGCTCTCAATCAGTGGTTGACTGGGAATGAAGAGGACCCACTGGTCCTGAGTTCTCCAAGCACTTTATTTTTCCCTCTCTCTCAGTAGAGGCCTCCAAGCGCTTCCTTCTCCGCCTTCTTTTAGAGGCAAGGCCTTTACATACATCTCCTTCCTCTTCACTAGAGGCAAGGCTTTTTACATTTAAAGTCCCTGTTTCTACCGCCGAGGCTCTTCTTCTTCTCTGCTGCTGCTTACTAGTGGCTACCCTTTTTCCCTGTACGCCCGGTATTTATCTGTTACAACAACCAATAGGGACACAGTGCAAACACATTCAACCAATTGTAACAAATGAGTGGCCTAATGGCTCAGTCATGCGGTCAGGCAATTTGCTAATTACTAGGGAAGATACAAGCCAGCTGGGCCTCTTACAGAGTTGTTCACCACTAATTCTTTTCTCAGATATCTGGCCAGGCGTCATGTTGGCCTTAGTCTCCAACACAACCTACCTGGAACAGTCCCCCACCATCCCCTCCTATTCTCCAGTCAGTTCACAATGTAGCCAGTGTGATCTTTAAGAGATTGTTTGGTTCATAATTTCTTAATTAACTTTGACAATTAGATATTCTATAAAATTTAACAATTTGATAGACATATGCATTATGAAATAATTGCCACAAACTAACATATCTATCAAATTTCAACATTTTTGTGGTGAGACTAGTTATTAATTTCAAGTTATGATAGCACCAGAGTTGAAGTCTCCAAACCTTATTTTTCACATAACTGAAAAGTTTGAACACTTTGATCAGTATCTCCCCATTATCACCATCCCCTGATCCTCAGTAACCAGTTATATAAAGTTGCTTATATATATATATTTATAAATATATTTATATATAAGTGAAATCATATAATATTCACTTTTCTGATTCTGGCTTATTCTAAGCACAATGTGAGAACAACCTAATCTTATCCAGGTTCATCCATGTAATCACAAATGCCAGGATTTATTTTTTAAAGGTAAGTAATATTCTATTGTATATAAACATATTTCCTTTATCCATTCATATATTCTGTTAAATGCAAAGAAGCAGTAAACATGGGATAAAGATATTTTTTGAGACAATGCTTTTATTCCTTTGTATACACACCCAGAAGTGGGACTGATAGATCATACAATAGTTCTATTTTTATTTTTTAGGACCCTCCATACTGTTTTCCACAATAGCTATGCCAATTTCCAATCTACCAATAGTGTACGAAGGTTCCTTTTTCCAACTGATGTGTATATTTCTTCTGCTAATGGCCATTTCATCAAGTACAAGGTGACATTTCCTTGTGGTTTTTATTTGTATTCTCCAAGATGATTATCAATGTGAAGCAATATTTGATATAACTATCATTCTTTTGGTTTTTGTTATTATTGGTTTTTATTTTTTGTTTGGTTTTTTTATTTGTTTGTTTTTGTTTTGTTTTGGTATGGGGTATTGAACTCAGGGCCTCACACATGCTAGGCAAGTACTCTACCACTGAGCTACATCCTCAGTCCTTTTAAAGACAGTTCTTGCTAAGTTGAGTAGCTGGGATGTTGTCTTCTTTTGACAAATGTTTGTTCAGATACTCTGTTCGGTGGTAAATCCCCTCTGAGTTATTAAAAAAAGTAATGACTATTTACATTAAAACTGGCCAGCTAATTTTAACATTACCCAGAAATGTATCTCAACAATATGAACAAATTAGAAATTAAACACATATTGTGAACTCATATCACCAGATTATTCATGCTTCAAGGAACTTTTCTCAGCTCAGTGAAATAATAAAACCTTATTCAATTTTTTCTTGAGACTTTCAAAAGCTATGATTGTTTGTACAATGTAGAATCAGTTAGAATTTGGCCCCTAGCTGTACACACAGATGATTATAACTATGTCCAGGCATAACTAAAAATACTAGTATCTATATATATAACTAAATGTTTTCCACACTACATATAGCAAAGGTATGTCCTTTGCCTAATAGAGCTAGTCACTATATCTGAGGTTGGCAATATTTCTAATTTTGCTCAGAAATAAGCACTCTAATATGTGCATTCCATCTTAGTCCAACGGCTCTCCATAAATATTAAAGTGATCCCCAGTTGAAACTAGACTTTCCAGAATCTTCCCACTATACCATCAACAGTGTCAGATCCATTAACACCTAACTAAAGAATATAATAAAATAAATAACAACTCAAACCATCTTATGTTGAGAGAAATTAAGTGATAGAAAGTTCTTTTCCCTAAAAGACACTAAAAAAACTTTCAGGAAAAAAAGTATATGCCTAAGAATACAATTCTCAAGGGCATAACAAATGAAATAAGTCTTGGTATACCTGCTACACTGTATTTATCAAAGAATATTAATATATTTCAACTGAGGAAAATTAAACATTCCAATTTACCCTGTTATACTGACACACACACACAAAGCTATATTTAGAGATGCATCTAAAACTAAAATGTTATTTAAGAATGTACAATCCATGCAATTTCTTTGTAGCCTCTTCATTAAATTATCAATATTTATCAATAACAGAAAGATAGTTGTACAGTAATGATCTGAATGTTTCAGTACTTCAAGTCCAAATCTTTGAACTAATTTTACATAACTGTTATATCTCTTGCACTATTCAAAACAAATACAAAATCACCTAGAGCAGCATTTTCCAGAGTGTGGTCACAGACCACCTGCATCACCTGGAATATCTGGTGACACCAGACTCTTAAACCCCTAACAGTTACAATTTCAAAAGTAGAAGGCAACCCATGCATCTGTACTTTTAGCAAGCATTCTAGGTGAGACCCGTGCTGCTATGGTTAGGATCTTGAATAAACACCAAAGATCATGAATTAAAGGTTTGGTCCCCAAGGTGGAAAAATTTGGAGGTCCTGCAGACCTGTAGGAAGTAGGACAAAGCAGGAGGCTGTTAGCAAATTGGGGACATGATCTCAGGAGGACTGTGGAACCCCAGCCCATGCTCCATTTCTCTGTTTCCTAGTCTATGATGTAAAAGCCCTGCTCCTCCACATGCTCCCACCATGATGTCCCATCCTTGCCAGACTCTGCAATTACGAGTCTGCCTGAGCTTGGACTGGAACCTCTGGAACCATGAGCTAAATAAACCTTTTCTAAGTTAATTGCCTCAGGTACTTCATTACATTGATGTGAAGGTGACTAAAACACATGCCAAATAAAGTTTGAAAACAAATAATTGGGAGGCACAAAGGTCTACAAATAACTTGAGGAGATACTTTCTAATTCTTTGTCTATAGTCTGTGAACTGCAATTGGGAATTTCTTCCCTTATTAAAATAAACAAGAATTTATCTAACACTGTCTTTATAAATATAAGTTCAAATTTTGGATTTATAATAGTACTATAGAGGTTTTCAATTATAGCAAATCAAATTCTAGATCAGAAGCTAAACAGTGCACCAGAAAGAAAAGATTATTTCAGCAGGAGAATCTCCTACAAGTAGGTAAGAACATTCATGACAGTCAATATAAATTCCACTCAAACAAAATGACATGAGAACATATTTCTTTACTCCTCAAAAAAAAAGTTAACTATCTTTATCAATAACTCAAAGGCAACTTTCCATATTAAGCTGACCTCAGCATCTGTCATGTAGTACATTACATGATAATGTATCTTTAGGGACTTCAGCTTTTAAGTTTTTTCTTTAAGGAGATAAAAGTAGCTTGTAATATAGTATAATACTCAATATGTCAACCACAAGAACAGTGAATGAAGGAAAAAAAGTGGCAGAAATTATCCAAAGCAATGTAAAAAGTAAGTGTGGGGATGTACGTATCTGCATATATGAATGAGTGTAAATAAAGATTTAGTTTCAGAAACCATTGAAGCCTAGGTTTTTGCTTTTTGAAAAAAAAAAGAACCACATTGTCTACAGGGGGCTCTTGTGCTCGACTATAAGCAACCTCTGTCCCTTTTTATGGAAGTGTAAACAATACCTCACACATCTTTTGGTTTTTTGGTTTTTTTTCTTTTTTTTTATTTTATTTTATTTTTGAGCAACCTTACAAGATTTTAACAAAATAATATAAAATGTGTATATATTCTGGATATTGCATTTATCCCCAGGAGTGCCCCCCCCAATTACCCTCTCTTATCCCTCCCTTCCCCTTCCCACTATAACTCTAAAAAAAGTATTAGATTGTAAAGCATTACATCTTATCTGGATTTAACTCATGCTACTAGACCAACTTTTGGAAAGCAAACCTCCCTAATCTCTTTGGCTCTAGTGGGCTATGTCAAGATTCAAAGAGTGGCTCAATGCAAGAACGATTCAATCTGAATCTCGTTTCTAAGAATCTGAATCTCAAAAAGGGCCATACACCATAGTTGGAATCCAACCATTCCAATCTTTCAGGAAATGTGTTTTGACTAAGTCCTCTAGCTGTCCTGGATTCTGTTCTCTTGAAACTTGAATTTCACTTTTCCTTCAATTTCTGTGAATTACCCAATATGTTCTTTCTTCATGTTAACCGGATAATATTTCTCTTGCAAACAACCAAAACACTCCAACTGATAAGAGTGTAAGGTGCTAAAAATATAAATTATTTTAGTCTACTATCTTTAGGGTATTGTCTTTCAATGAGCACTTAAGCTACTACAAAAATACCACCTTATCCTCTATGAAACCCTTTCAGATCAATGAAAAATCAAGAGACACTCTTGCAATAGCCTAGAAATAAAATTTAGTTCCATTAGAGAGTTAAATTCCCAAGCCTATTTTAACATTAAACAAATTATTGCCAGTCCACACTACTTTACTATATTTATGCTGCTTTAGACATATATGCCCCTATGCACATCAGCCAAGTCAGTTTTAGCTTAGTGTACCACAAATAGCATGCCTAATAACAGGGACTGGGTGCAATATCATTCACTGCACATAACCTGAGAAGTTACTTGCATAATTCAAAAAGCACATTTTTGAACAACAAACACATGAACCTCAGAAAACATCCATAAGTTCCCCTACTTGTACACAGGTCCACTTGTCATCCAAACCTCTCTGCTCTAACAATTGGACTATCAGGCTCCATTCTGTACTTCTGCAATGGCTCGCTCATGGTAATGGTTTTAAAGAAGCAGCCTCAATAGAAGGATGAAAATGGGTTAGAGGTTAAAAATCCCCCACCATTAACTCTTGGACTTAAAAACTGAGTTATTTTTCTTACCTTTTCAAGGCAACTATAGAAAACAAGGAGTACGGTCACATTTTACATTGAAAAGATTTGTCAAAAGGATTTCAGTGAGTTTCTGATGACTGAGAAAGAGGTGGGGCAAATATTTTACATTTTTTAAGAAAGAAACTTTTAAAAATGCCATCTAGCAGATGCAACCAAGAACAAGTAGGACTTTGTGACACCAATACTTAAGGCATGATCACCCATAGCTATTCATTAGTAGACCCTATAAGAATTTCTAATTAGAAATATTATTTGGCATAATTTCAGTTAAAATGCTTCAGACAAAAAGTACTATATAACTTTTTTAACCAATTTCAACTTGACCTTATATTTTATTTTTTTAAAGAAAGGGACAGTGAGAGAAACGAAAAAGAATTGATTTTTTTATTTAGTATTTCATGTGGCTATCATTGCTCCGACACTGTTATGTACATGGTATTGGGGTTTGAACCCGTGTACTCGCACATGCAAGGCAAGCATGGTAATCATCAAGCCACTGATTCAGCCCTTTACCTTATGTTTTAAATTGTTAGGTTTTTATCAACATTCTATTCTTGGAGTTCCATTTTCCTTGCTGTCACTTCTTTCAGTCTTTTCTTTTGGCTCATCCATTTTTTCTTTATAAAAATGGGATTTTTAACTCTGATGATGAGGGCTGAAATATATGGGAAACCTCTGTACCTTCCACTCAAACTATAATTGCTCTAAAAACTTTTGTCTACTCAAAACAAAACAAAAAAAAATGTATTCTTCATAACTGTACTTCAGTTTCCTCTCTGGACATCCTCAGCTTTACCCACCATCCCACCTTCAGTGGCCTCCTTTGTGACCTTGTCTTCCAAATTCTTGTCCCCAGCCAGGCATTCTCTCCAGAGTTACCACAACACCCAATGTCTGCTAAACATCTCCATGTGCACATCCTGTTGGCACAAGCATTGTGTCTTAGCATTTATCAAATGTTTTTCCTTCTCCTGTTCTTCTGTTTTCCATATTTCCCAGTCACGTCAGCTTGAAACTTTTAGTTCACCTTTGATCCCCCTACACATGCTCACTTCTTTCCTCTCCAACCATATCAGTTTCCAAATTTTAGGAACAGCATTGCATGTTATGCAATCTTTCTGTTTTCACTGTATCCACAACTGCTGCTGGTAATTGCATTTCCTATTATTATTTAATCTAGTTATTGCCAGAGCCTCCATATCCCCCACCACTAACTTCTACGTCTCTCTCCACTGTCCAATATTAATGTTCTTGAGTGTAATCCTGATCAGGACATTTTTATTTATTACCACACAAAGCTCTTTACATATTCTACAGTGAAACCAAATTGAAGTTCTCACTGTCCTCCTTCCTTCACCATCCTTACCATATCCAGATCCATATTTTTATATTTTCCTCCATGTGGACTAGGATCCCCTCTTTCCTATCTAGCAATGCTTAAATATTCTTTAAGGTTTTCTCTTGACTTTGATAGGAGTGATCATTTTTATTCTGTCCTCTGCATTCCTCTCTCTCTCTCTCTCCTTCTCCTTTTTCACTTTGCTTCCCTCCCACCATCCCACAACCCTCATAAATACCTCCCTCTCATCTCTACTGGTATAAGTTATTTCTGTCACTCCTATGTTGCCAGACCTTACCCATCTGTGGGGACTGATAGGCTCCATTAATAGTAACAACGTAAAAGTCACCAACTCTTGGACTTTCTGATATAGAATTCCTAGGTCATACAAGTCACAAGCATTTCTAGCAGACTCCATGATGAGGTTTCCCACACATTTATGAACTAGGCTTCTCTCACTGCAGTTTTATTTAGATGTCCCCCTATGCTTTCATGGGGCTCAGACATGAATCTATTGAGAGTTATAGTATAAAAACATCAACAACAAATATTTTCCTATGCTCTGAATTGCTCTATCATCCCTCAATGTTCAATACCAAACTAAGGTCAGAAGAACAAGTCTTCTTCCCTGAGGTCGTCTTCTCTCTCAGAAGGCCTATCAGACATTCATTCAACTAGGTTTCCCAGGCTCACCATGCAGTAGAATTCCACACGTGTTTACATGGCTGCCTAGACTTGAGGCATAATCACTGTTCCTTAATGAACTATAAACTTTTTGAGATGTTTAGATAATATATAACTTCAACAAAACATTTTACATAGTTTCTTATACACAGACAACACTTAATGGTAAAAATAAAATTAATAATACTCCAAATTGATGATTATTTAACAATTTTAAAAAATGAGTTCAAATACTTGTAACTTAAATGTCAGGAAATCCAGATCATAACTATTAAAGAAGTTCTATGGAGTGGTCTACCTATCCGTCTACTTTTCCAACAATCACACAACTTTTTTTTAACTTAAAAAATATATTTTATTCATAATGTATATAATCACAAAGATGAAAATGGTACACTTTGGTGAAAAAAATCAACATATACAAAGTAAATTATGTGAGAAATAAATAAAAGAATATCACAAGTCACTATCTCCATGTATAATATTAGCATAATTACTTCAGTTATTGACTGATAAAATAGGAATTAAAAAGAGGGGTGTGTTTCTTAAATTATTGAGTCATGAACTCTAAACATAGAATGAGCTTTTCCTCTCCAGGAAAAAACAGTCCTAATATCTGTTCTCTGTTTTATGGAATTCAGAAAACTCCTAATGTTGGGGAAATTTGGATGAATTTGCTATAAATAATAAATCTTCAAAAAAATAAAACATTATTTTCCAACTGTCACACAACTTTTAAAACATCAAGTATCTTTTGAAATTAGTTTCTGAGGTTTTAAAAACAGGGAGAATTTGGCATGTCACTCACAGGGTTGCTTTTTAGGATTAAATGACAAAATACATGTAAAGTCTTGCCTAGAATGTAATCAGCACTCCAACAAATTATCATCATTGTGAAGGCTAGACTTATTTGTAATTGTTCCAAAGACAAATTCTACAAAGAAATGCCCTCAAAAGTGACAATTTCTCAAATTATACATAAAAGCACCCCTAAATACTATGTATTGTCTACAGTATTTATGCTAAATAATGTCTTTGCCAATAACGGCTTCTATTTAAATTAAAGGTGTTCATGTCTTTCAATTATCTACTTCCATGACTATTACCTAGAGCAGTTACCATGAAAATCAAGCCACAGTAAACACATGCAAATGAACACTTTCAGTCAGTAAACAAAAGCATGTCAATGCATTTCCAGGCTATTTAACTGGAGCACTGCTTTGCCAAGATCTCTGAAATAAGGTGGGAATACCTGGACTTCCATCTGAGATGGCCTCCAAACTTCCCAGTGAACACAGCTATAAATGTCCCCCTAATCAAAGGAGAAAGGAAAAACATGGTAGACTTCTATAGCAATCAAGCCTAAGTGAGATAGCAGGTGAAACTGCTGGAATTGACACAATAAAGGAAGATGGACCTCAAGGGAGGGTCCTTTCGTATTCAAATAGGAAATGGTACATCTTTTCTCCTACACACAAATCCATAATTGGAAAAAAACACTAAAAATGTTTCCTCCCACCATTGACCTTCTGAGTAGGTGTGGTAGACAAACTTCATCCTCAGTATTCACAACAGACCTTAATCTTTTTAACACCTGGTCAAGTTTACATGGTCACTAAATACAACTTAATCCAATTAGTTTCTCTCTAGTCAATTTATTTGGCATTTCCATACAATATCTTTTTTCCAGAGAATAAAATAAATAACATTTACTACACCATCCTGGTTGTAATCCTCATGAGATGACAGAACCTTTACTTACTGAAGACACTTTCAGAAAACACATCAATTAGTAGAGACTCAGAAACCAGAAATAGAAAAGGAACTAAGGTCCACTAAAAGTCTACAATTCATATGGCAGGCTGTTTTGAAAAAGAGTGATCCTCTGAAATTAAACTACTTTCATTACTAACTTTAGACTAAATGTAGGGTGATTTTACTCTCAGATGAATTTTTAAATAAGTCTCCCACATGCAGATTCTATTCTATTCAATCACTATACTTTAGGTAACAGCTTTCTTGACAATTGAATGAATCATAACCAACAAAAAAAAGAACAATCTTCGTTTCTGATGTTAAAAAATATTTAAAGCAAACATTTTTAAAAGCTTATAAACATTATGAAAGTTAAAACATTAACTTCAGACAATGTTATAAAAGTGAGGGGGATACCAAGTTTCCTATAATACCAGCAAGAATTTAACAAAATTATTATTTCAAAATCATGAAAAATATACAACTCCAACCTTAATCTCTTGAGAAAAAGTATATTCTTATTTATTTTCAAATAGATCTTTTATATCAAATGAATGGGAGAGGATAATGATACTTGAATTTAATAAGCTAATTTTTATAAGAAATGGGCATTATCCAGTAATCTCTCCTAGGGCAAAGAGTTAAGATTTACTATTCCAAATGTTATATTAAAAAGAAATAGAGTACATATTTGATAGATTATAACAAAATCACAAAAAATCTTTTATTTCCAATGAATTTTTAGGTAATTTCTTTATATCTTAATAAAAGTAACAGACACAAAACTAAGAAATAGTATTCCTGAAAAATACAATTTCTAGAGTTCTTACTCAGCATGCATGAGGCCCTGGGTTAAATATCCAGGACCACAAAAAAAAAAAAAAAAAAAAAAAAAAAAAAAGAAAGAAAGAAAGAAAGGTAGAAAATCATTTAGGAGAAATAAGTTCTGGTGTTCTATTGAACAGTATGGTGACTATAATTAATAATTTTTTTAAGGGAGAGAAGGAGAGAGGGAGAAAGAGAAAATGAATTTTATTTATTTTTTCATCTGGTTGTTATTTTTCCAACACTTAGTTGTATATGTGGTACTGCAGTTTGAACCTGGGTCATCACACATGCCAGGAAACTGTTTTCACTGTTGACCCATTGCTCCAGCCCCAATAATAATGGTTTAAATGTTTCAAACTAGGTAAATGAGATTTTAAATGTTCTTGTCACAAGGAAAGGTTAACTATTTAAGATGATAAATATGCTAATAAGCCTGATTTGATCATTCCACATGGTAAGCATGTATCAAAACCTCTCACTTTACCCCACAAATATATACAATTATTGGTCAATTAAAAATGAAACAAAAAAAAAAAACACCCCAGACTCCTAGGGATAATATTATCCTAAACGTTTTACCAAAATTTTATCTTCCATTGTTATTAAAACAAGGTAAACCAAACAGTAAAAATAATATGCAAATGTCAAAATACATAAGAAAGCTTGTTTACCCTGTATAATATGAAAAAATTTTAATGAAGATTAAATATAAATAATTTATATGGAGAACTTTTAGTTTTCAAAAATAATTACATACACCTTTGTTGCTTCTGATGTTCCAAGAATTAGTACACCTACCAATATGCAATCTACTCAAGAGTGACTCACTTTAACATTTAATTATTTCCATGCATAATCAATGAATATTCTTAACATATGACCTGAATGTAACCAGACCATATTAGACAATGAAAAGATCACAAAAATGCAACTAGTAAACTCAAGGACTGAGTTGACTACTTACCAAGTGCAGTTTATTGATCAAGGTTCAGTTTATGTTAAGTTGGATCTATAACTGTTAAAACTTGAGTTTGGCTCTACTGGGAAAATAAATAATATGCCTCTGAATATTTAATGTACCTTGGTGTCTCTTGTCAGGAAACTCAAACTACATAACCTAAAGTACTTCCCTTTTAAGCATGAAACTATCAAAAGCTTTAGAGCAATCTTTATTTTCTGTGTTTAATTTTATTCAGTTCATAAACTTGAAATGACTCCTTAAGCTTTACATGAGCTTTGTTCTCATCTTTCCTTAAATGAGTTGGCTAGAGTTGTCCTAACATATGGGCATCGTTAAGAAATAGTAAATGGGATAGGTTTTTCCAAAAGTGGAAGAATGATGAGAGAGAAAGGAAGTGAGAAAGTATTCAAGCATCTATTCACCTGACCCTCAAAACTGTCACACACTGGCAGGATACAAGATCAACACACATAAATCAATAGCTTTCCTTTATACCAATAATAACAGGACTGAAGAAGAAGTCAGGAATTCAGTTCCTTTCAAGATAGCTTCAAAAAAATTAAAATACTTGGGAATCAACCTAACAAGGGAAATCAAAGATCTCTTCAATGAAAACTTTCGAACATTGAAGAACGAAATCCAAGATGACCTAAGAAGATGGAAAGACGTCCCATGCTCTTGGATAGGCAGAATTAATATAATAAAAATGGCCATTCTGCCAAAAGCTTTATATAGATTTAATGCTATCCCTATAAAGAT